>QEPC01014266.1:803265-819861 GCA_003113815.1 Sphenodon punctatus | reverse complement strand
AACACCGAACTACCGAACCGCGTTCGCCCATCCCTACCCACGGGTGGCCGATGCTCTAAAGGCAGACTCCAGACCACCTCAAACATCCAGGAGCACCGCCAGTGGAGCGGGCTGGCCAAACCTGGGGCACTGGGCCTGAGTCAGAGCTGTGGTTCATCATCTTGGCAGACAGCCGCTGCAGCTCTGCTCTCGGCCACGGTTTACCCCAGGAAACACCATTGATTTGCAGGCAGCAGGCTAGAGCGATACACCTGCAGCTTTTTGGTGTGGGGGAGGGGGACCATGCAGATCCATTTAAAATAGAACCAGGAAGGGATGGACATGGGTGCACCCCAGGAGCAGCTCCATGGGTCACCAATCCCATGTCCATCTGCAGACACCCATGATCACAACACTTTTGGGTGAAAGACAACAGTGGAAAAGTGGAGAGTCTAATTTGTTTCCTCACCCCTCTGCAGCGTAGCCCTGCCCCCTAACCAGTGTCATGGTGTGTTATAGGGGTAGAGCCTTCCACAGTTAGGGAACCTGGAGTAGCCCAAGGGACGTGGGCAGGCAGCATGCCAAGGTCCAATCAGACCAGTCAGGTCGCAGCCCTCTAATCAATGTCTTTGGATTCAAAAGCATAAACCAGACAAAGGTTTGCCTTCTCTTGAACTAGAACAGGGATGAGAAACCTCCAGTTTATGGTCCCTTTCCATCTAGCCTGTGACAGCTTCCCTTATCTTGCCTCAGTACAGACCACCTTCCTTTTGGGGGCAGACTGCTGTGAAGCCATCATGGGCTGGGGCCATGCACACACACACCCCAAACACTCCAACCTGTAGAGCTTTTAAGAACATTTGGATTTGGTCCATGTGGGGAGAAGGTTCCCCACTCATAGACTAGCTCAGCTGAGTGAGATTTCAGAGGATAGCCAAACCTTTCCAGATACACACATCATCACTCATCTTTACTAATGATGCCCATTCCAGATAGTGGAAAAGATGGATCATAGCAGCTACAGTCCTGCAGGAAAATGGCAGAAATGAGTTATTTCCAAGCATGTACCATCCCTGTAGCAATGACCTCCTAAGTTTGAACATTTGTGAGGAAAATTCAGCAATCAAATGCTGAAAATAGAAGGAAAATAGTAATGAATTACTTTTCCTGAATGTGCCATAAGAGGGCAATTAAAAATAACAAGAGAGGACATTTGAATAAACCATGTTTAGTCTAGTTAATTAGTGGCTGCAATGCAAATGACAGAGTAGATTAAATATTAGGCTACTATTTAAAGCCTTTTACAGTTCAGTAATTTGAAAATTATAGAAAGATAATTTTGAGAATTAGGTTGGGGGGCGGGGCTNTGGTCCCTTTCCATCTAGCCTGTGACAGCTTCCCTTATCTTGCCTCAGTACAGACCACCTTCCTTTTGGGGGCAGACTGCTGTGAAGCCATCATGGGCTGGGGCCATGCACACACACACCCCAAACACTCCAACCTGTAGAGCTTTTAAGAACATTTGGATTTGGTCCATGTGGGGAGAAGGTTCCCCACTCATAGACTAGCTCAGCTGAGTGAGATTTCAGAGGATAGCCAAACCTTTCCAGATACACACATCATCACTCATCTTTACTAATGATGCCCATTCCAGATAGTGGAAAAGATGGATCATAGCAGCTACAGTCCTGCAGGAAAATGGCAGAAATGAGTTATTTCCAAGCATGTACCATCCCTGTAGCAATGACCTCCTAAGTTTGAACATTTGTGAGGAAAATTCAGCAATCAAATGCTGAAAATAGAAGGAAAATAGTAATGAATTACTTTTCCTGAATGTGCCATAAGAGGGCAATTAAAAATAACAAGAGAGGACATTTGAATAAACCATGTTTAGTCTAGTTAATTAGTGGCTGCAATGCAAATGACAGAGTAGATTAAATATTAGGCTACTATTTAAAGCCTTTTACAGTTCAGTAATTTGAAAATTATAGAAAGATAATTTTGAGAATTAGGTTGGGGGGCGGGGCTGGTTAATTATTATTATTAAGCATTTATATAGCACCAGAGATGTACC
Organism: Sphenodon punctatus; assembly: GCA_003113815.1. Taxonomy (NCBI): domain Eukaryota; kingdom Metazoa; phylum Chordata; class Lepidosauria; order Sphenodontia; family Sphenodontidae; genus Sphenodon; species Sphenodon punctatus. The sequence continues at coordinate 817,808 of QEPC01014266.1, read as the reverse complement.
TGGCACTTACAAAGAATAAGCTAGACATGAACCCTGCTCGAGAGCTTACAATCTAAGGACAGGGGGACGGGAGACAGGGAAGGGGAAAACAGAGGGAGAGACAAGGGATGCGACATTCATGAGGATACGAGAGCTCAGGTACACGTTCTTAGCTTGGTTACAGTAAATTGCAGTTAACAGGTGGGGGATAATCCTGGGTGGGGATGATTAGCAGGAGTTCAGATGGGCGGAGCAGAAGAGTTGGGTTTTGAGGAGGGACTTGAAGGCATGGAGAGTGAGGGCAAGGCAGACGTGGGCAGGGACGGAGTTCCAGGCATGCGGGGCACCAAGGGAGAAGGGACGAAGATGGTTGGGGGAGCAGGGGAGGTGTGAGAGGGTGAGGGAGGGGATGGAAGAGGAGTGGAGTGCTTGAGCACGAGTTCAGAGGGAGATCAGGTCAGAGAGGTGGGGGGGAACGAGGTTGTGAAGGGCTTTGTAGGTGAAGACGAGGAGCTTGTACAGAATACGCTCAGAAAAAGGGAGCCAGTGGAGAGAGGAGAGGCTGCACGTGGTCAAAGTGACGGGCAAGGTGGATGATCCTGGCAGCAGAGTTTTGAACAGAGATGAGGAAAGAAAGGTAAGAGTGGGGAAGGCCAGCAAGGAGGAGGTTCAGTAGTCGAGGCGTGAGATGACTAGGGCGTGGATGAGAGCTTTGGCAGAGAAGACTGACAGAAAAGGGCGGATCTTAGCAATGTTGTGGAGGGAGAAGCGGCAGGATTTGGCCACGGAGTCATTGCAGTGTTTGAAGGTAAGGTGCAAGTCAAAGATGAAGCCCAAGCTGCGAGCTTGGGGGACAGGGAGGATGGAGACCCTGTCAATAGCAATTGACAGGGAAGAGGAAGAGGAAAGACTGGGAGGGAAGATAAGGAGTTCAGTTTTTGCCATGTTCAGTTAGAGTTGGCGTTGAGAAATCCAGGCGGAGATATCAGGGAAACAGTTGATGAGATGAGCTTGAACAGAGGGAGAGTGGGAAGGAGTGGAGAGATAGAGTTGAGTGTTGTCAGCGTATAGGTGGTATTGGAAGCTGTGGAAGGCAATGAGTTTGCCTAGAGATTGGGTGTAGATAGAGAAGAGGAGCAGGCCCAGGACGGAGCCTTGGGGAACCCTGACCGAGAGAGGTAGGGAGGAGTAGGGGGAGGAGTTAGGAAGAGATACATTGAAGGAGTGGTCAGAAAGGTAGGAGGAGAAGCAGTCGAGGACAGAGTCCCAGAATCCAAGTGAGTGGAGCGATTCAAGCAGGAGAGAGTGGTCAACAGTGTCAAAGGCAGCAGAGAGATCAAGGAGGACAAGAATAGAGTAAAGGCGGTTGGATTTAGCCACATGAAGATCGTTGGTGATCTTAGCAAGAGTGGTTTCAGTGGTGTGAAGTGGGCGGAAGCCAGATTGGAGTGGGTCAAGGGAGGAGATGGCAGAGAGGAGTTTGAGGCAACAGGAGTAGACAACTCATTCAAGGTCAAGGAGCTTGGAAGCAAAAGGGAGGAGCGAGAAAGGACAGTAATTAGAGGGTTCAGAGGAATCCAGCATGGACTTTTTGAGGATTGGGGAGACAGTAGCATGTTTAAAGGCAGAGGGGATGTTTTTCCTGAAAGATGTTCATTTAGTACTTTCCCTGCCCAGTCGTGTCAGGAGAGGCGCCTTTCCTGTAAATCAGCACGCCTGTTCCACCGTATCTTTGCAGAAGGATATAGTGTTTGTGGAGGCAATATCCAACAATCCAGTGGAAAGGGATCAATGATTGATAGGCAGTGTGTAAGTGAAAGATAGAGCATAAATAAAGCTTATGGTGTGAGTAGTTTCTGGAAGTTGTTAATCCCTGGGGTGGGGAGGGACCTAAGTGCAGCAGCATCCTCTCCCAGCCCACAGGGAAAGTCCTGGGATGTCTGCTGTGCCCCGTGGGCTGGAGAATGGGGAGCGAGACTGCTTTCCACACCAAATTGCTGATGCTTAGTGAAACTGAGCAGCGGAAAGGCATCTTCATCCATTTCACCAAGCCTCTGTTCAGAAGAGGCTGGCTCTCTGCTCCCCACCTGACAGCTGACAAGGGGAACAGAATCCCCATTTGCAGAGGGAAAGTAAATCTCTGGAATGGGGAACCTTGTTCTCTGGCTGTGTTCCCTGCCAGACAGCTGACCAGCAGAGATGGCTGTTGCTTCATAAAATTGACAGAAATCACTTTCCCCTGGACAATTTTACTCTAACTATTCACTCTAGCCTGGTCAGTTCCACCAACCCTCTATTCGGTGAAGGCTGGGATCTATGCTCCTTGCCTGACAGCTGACCGGTAGGGAACAAAGACACATCTAATGAATCAAGGGAGCAAGACAAGGAAGCAGGAAGCCCAGCCCCACTGAATAAGCCTGGCAAGATTAATGAAAACTGGTCAGTTTCATTGAGTCCTAGACTTACAAGGCAGGGCCGCACTGGCCAACTGTTGAAACCTTCCCACGAGTCTAGGAGATTCCACTCCTCCTTTCAGCAACTTGGTCTATTGCCCTGCTGTTCTTACAGTAAAGATTTTCTTCCTCATTAACTTAAATCATCTTTTTGCAAGCCATACCCACTCCCTCGGTAGCAATGGAGACATCTCCATCTTCTTTCTGACAACCTTTAAATGCTATTCTCTCAATATGCTATTGTTTCCCTTCCCACCTGTAGTTTTCTCTTTAGGCTAACCCTGCTCTACTTCTTCAAACTTTCCTCATATGACCTGCATTGCAAACCTTTTATCAAACTTGCTGTTCTTACCTGGAGCTTTATTTATTTATTTATTTATTTTATTTATTTAGTAGATTTTTATACCGCCCCATCCTGCCATGCAGCTCGGGGCGGTTAACAACAATAAAAAACAACAACCATTTAAAACATTTAAAATACAATCATAAAACATATCAATAAAACAGGGTGGTATAAAAATAAATATACAGGTGGGGGATTAAAAATCACACACCCCCTCCCTCCCAAAGGCCTGGGCAAACAGCCAGGTCTTACAGTTCCGCCGAAATGTCAAAAGGCTTGGGGCCAGGCGAGCTTCCTCCGGAAGGGAGTTCCACAGCCGCGGCCCTACCACCGAGAATGCCCGCTCCATCGTGGCCCCCCGCTTAACACGGGGGACCTCCAGGAGGGCACCCCCGGCAGACCGCAGGAGTCGTTCCGGGGCGCGAAGGGCGAGGCGGTCCCTAAGGTAAGAGGGGCCAAGGCCGTATAGGGCTTTATAGATCATTACTAGGACCTTGAACCTGGCCCGGCACACTATCGGCAGCCAGTGCAGCGCTCGGAGCACCGGTGTAATGTGCTCCCGGCGACCCGTCCCCGTAAGAAGACGGGCCGCCGCATTCTGCACCAGCTGCAGCCTCCGGGCCAAGAACAAGGGAAGCCCCACGTAGAGCGCGTTACAGTAGTCGAGCCGCGAGGTGACGAAGGCATGGATGAGGGAGGCCAGGTCCGGGCCAGAGACATACGGACGCAGCCTACGTACCAGATAAAGCTGGCGGAAGGCAGCCTTAGCGACTGCCTCCACCTGCCGCTCCAGCCGCAGGTCTGCGTCCAATATGACCCCCAGACTCCGGACCTGCTGAGCTACAGGGGGGCAAACCCCCCCAATCAGGGGGGCCACCACCCCCTTCGCCCTCCCCACCACCATCACCTCCGTCTTATCTGGGTTGAGCTTCAGTCTGCTCCGCCGCATCCAATCCGCCACGGCCTCCAAACATTGGGATAGCACCGAGACAGCAGGGTCTGGGTCGGTAGAAAACGAGAGGTACAGCTGAGTATCATCAGCATACTGGTGACATCGCACCCCGAACCCTCTCACGACCTCCCCCAAGGGCTGCATATAGATGTTAAATAATAATGGAGACAAGATCGATCCCTGCGGAACGCCACACGGTAAGGCGCGGGGGCTCGATGTTTCCTCCCCCAACACCACCCGCTGGCTCCTCCCCGAGAGGAATGAACGGAACCATTCAAGAACAGTCCCGTCCAGACCCCCCCGGTCACGCAGTCGTCTCAACAGCAGCCCATGGTCCACGGTGTCAAAAGCGGCCGAGAGATCGAGCAGGATGAGAAATGTCGAACATCCCGCATCCATCTCCCGGCGGAGGTCGTCCACCAAGGCCACCAACGCCGTCTCGGTGCCATAGCCGGGGCTTTGTCAGTATCCTCCTTAAAACGAGGTGACCCAAACTGGACGTGGTACTCCAGCTAGGGGACTCCTCAGCTAGGGTTTATTTGGAGAATAATAGTAGCTTTACTGAAGCTTTTTCCTATTGGGGTACAGCAAGGAATGTATTCTCTTCTCCTTTCTGTCTATATATTATGTAAATGATATTAATTTTTGAAATGCCCATTATCTCCCAAAAGAATTGGCAGTTACAGTCTGGCAATACTACTCTATGCAGTTGACATGATTTAATATCCTTCATGTAAGAGCTCACTTGGGCTTGAGAGAGCCTTTACAAAGTCTTGAACGACTGTCAGAATGAATTGCAAGCTACGGATTATCATAAAATTAAAATAATGGCCTTTGGCAAACAGAAACCCAAACAATTTGTGTGGAATATTGAGGGCAATAGCAGAGAACAGATAGATAATCTTACTTATCTTGGTATTTATTTTTCTGCTTGGAGATCTCAGAATAAATGTACTTCTTATCCTGTGGCTAAAGCCAAACAAAGAATGTCTGGTGTGTTACATTTTATTGAGTCAACTTTGATTACACTGTCCTGTCTGCCTTAAAACTTTAGAATGTAAAATGCGGGTTTTGGATGGAGCAGAATTATCAAGCCTTGTTCAGAAATAAATTAGATCTGATCCAAAATCAACATCTTCTAACACTTCTGATGTCAACTCCCAGAGTTTTAGTAAGAATGGAATGGGGTTCACTCACTAGTGATAAAATCACATCCTGGAATGTCAGGAAAGACTCCTTGTTCAGTCCGAGGAAACAAATCTTTCTTTGGCTTTTTCAGGGGAATAGACTGGTTATCTGCTATTTGGAGGGATCTCTCTTTTTTAGGTTACAATGAGAAGGTTATTAAACAACTTTCTATCTCCCAGATTGAGTGGCACAATATGGCCTTGTTGCTGCACCATAACCCCCAGCCACCTATCCACCATGATTATGAAGACTGCATATCTGAAAATTATAGAGATTTCAGTGCGGGGGGATACAGCGTTAACCGAATTTGAGGAACCCCCAGTCCACACATGTATTCCCTACCACCTACAGCAGCTGTACTGTACAACTGCCAAAACACCATGTCCTGTTGCACTGTGGCTACCCATGGACTGGTTTCGGCCCCCCTGCACCTTTCCTATTGTGTCCTTTAAAAAAATTAAATATATATTTTACTTTGTGTACTTTAAAATTCTTTGACCAGGTACTGTGTTGCAATGGATTCTGCCTTTCTCCATTTTATAAATTTTGAGCAAAGATGATGCTTCCCTTTCTTCTTTTGCAATCATTGGCTGGAGACAGGTGAGTACAGGTTCTCTCTGATCAACATCAGGCACATAAGAGGTGCAGGCATGATTTAATGGCATCATGCCTTTCTTGTGCATATCTAAACACTGCATGCGGTTCGTGGATGCAGTAGTTAGCGGTGGGCTGTTCACATTAGCAATCAGGCTTCTTTCCTGTGCCACATCCTGGGAAAGGTGCTGATGCACAAATATTAATCTGTTCTCGGGGGTGGATTTCACTGCATCAGTAAACAACTAGAGCACTAGTTTGTAATTATCAATGTTGCTTTGCTTTGGCTACATCCCATTCCTGAAGGCAAAAGCCTAATGATTTGGACCTGGTTAGGAAGCCCAGAGAAAACCAACAAAGAGCAGACAATATGCTGCACTTAAGTTGTTTTTCAAAAATAAGAAAGTGTGTGGCTGACAGGGCAATTTTGGCTTTAAACTTCTCCGCATAAAGTTTCCAAGAAGCTTTTGCTTTAGCATCCGTTCACTTGAAAGAGCAGACTCCTTTAACATAAAAGGCCAGCTAGCAGATGAACAAAATAGAAAGGATCCAAAGCTGTGATGCAGTCTGTTGGCCACAGATTTTGTAACATTAGAAATACTCGATCAAAGCTGAATCTCTCCTCAGTGCTGCTGTAATTAGGCAGAAGATACCCTCCTCCATCTAGTGTCAGTTTTGTCCTGCTGGAGTCAACTGCACCTTTCGGATGAAAAGAAAAAAGAGGAATAGAGATGTTGTCACAGGAACAGGTTTAGTTACTTAGGGTCTGATTTTTTTGAAGGTGTTGAGCATTTACCTCTCCCATTGACATCAGGGGAAGGAGCAGGGCATGGGCGACTAGATGACCCATGAGGTACCTTCTAACCCCGCCCACCGTTCTAATGTTATAGGCTGCTACCTCCATTCCATTCATCTGTACCTGTTCCTTGAGTTGGGAGAAAGTGGTAGGACGTAGTGTTGGCCTCGTCACTCCATTGCATACTACAGGCCGCAGAAAGGGGTTTGTTGTAACTACACAAGATTGGTCAGTCACATGGCTCATGACAGCTTTTGATTTCTTTTTTTATTGTTATGCTGTTTAGAAAGATTCATTGCGAATGACACCCACATTATTTCCTCCACTCTCCAGCATAAGAGTATAATAATGGGAAACCTATGCACATAGCATATCATCAGCAGCATCATTTATTTATGACTGCAGCCAAATTACAAATACAAAAATATAAAAACAAAACAACAAATATGTACATAAAATTAAATGCTACAGCACCAAATCATCATTATCTGAAAAAGCCCAGATCCCTTAATACATCCTCATAAGAGATCCACCTTCATACTGCTCTCTGAATCCGCTCCACTCTCACCACAAACTTAGCCAATAAATGAATATCATGGTGAGAGGATTGTTGTAACAGCCAAACTGTCTTTTCAAATGGAGAAAAATGATTCGCTGTATGCGGGTACCATTCAAGGATGGGAAAAAGCAAATCAGATCTTGCATCAGAATAAAATGAACAATCCCACAACATATGAATGATATCTTCAATTGACTGACCATCACAAGGGCAATATCTCAAATGGCGTGGGATTTTCCCCCTCCTCCCTCTTACATCCATCAAACTGATCAGATTAAAGTGAAGCCTAGTAAGTGCCTCCCTCCTGCCAAATGCACCAAAGAAAGATATATAGCAGGGGACAAAGATGTCTGAAAAAGACAGTACAAAGAAGCTGATTTAACAACTGCGGTAGAAATTAAACCATCCTGCATAGCCATCTCAGAGAAACAATCCTTAACCCTTCAACTATCGTCTGGCAGAGGTAACCTGGGGGCATCCAATACTAAATCTCTGAGACCAACAGATGAAGAGTTTCTAGTGTTATGGAGCCAAGAGAGGGAGTGAAGACTCCACCCCTTTGCCTTCAGTAAAGCTAACTTAGGAGGACGCCCAGGGAGATATGATCTTACTTTAATTCAGTACAGAGCTGGCCGAACTCTTGGAAACTTGGCCAAATTGACCATTCCCTTTTCCACTCGGGAAAAAGCCCTTGGGATTGGGGTGGAAACTATGAGAAGTTTCCTAAGAAAAATGGCCTGAAACCTCTCCATCAACACCCTCGTTCTCGCGGATCATGACCCCAGATCTCTGTTCCATAAAGTAAAGAAGAATCTTACTTGGCTTGTCCTGTCCTCAGTGCTTCCACCAGATCCTTCCTCCTATGCCTATAGAAAAAATGAAAGAATCCCCCTCCCATAGTCTGAGTCACCCTCCTAACTGCCCTCCAAGAGATAGAATAGATGAGAAAGTCAACCCTACGTAAGAAAAGGATCTGACGGTTTCCAAGGACTTTGCATCTACAAACCACCTGAGTTTCCTCCTTGTACCAAATGAAAGAACTTTGGTTCTTCTTCGAGGATCTCCGTGATTCTCACTCTTGGGATTCACTTCCTGCTTTGCAGGCACCGGAAAACCTCTCATCAGCAGTATCCAGGCAGAATATGCCTAGAAAAGACTAGAACATGGTGAGGACTGCACCCCTCCATACCCCTCCTATCCTGAGAAAAGCACGGGCCTGCATCACGAGGGATGGTTAGCATAAATAGGGGGAGGAGCCCTCACCGCCTCAGTTCTTTCCAACCGCGTGGTGTTGGAAGACCTCTCAGCGCTATTCAGCGTTAATCAGTAAAAAAAAAAAAAAGAAAGAAAGAAGAAAATAATGAAGACTTCTGTGAGTACAGAGTGCTGCCCTGGTCCGCGGGGACATTCCCCGGGCTTGTCCGCCCCTCAGGGCAAGCAGGAATGCCCAAACAGCCGGGCTTCAATAGATGTAGTTCGTGCCCCGCCACTTTCAGTCAGCGACCAACACAATTGCTGCTTAGCCTGCTTGGGAAAGGGCCATAATATGTGGACTTGCGGAGCCTGCTCTGTACTGTCTAACAGAGCCAAACGGGCCAGGGCTCTCCGCCTGCAGGACTTATTGACAAAAAGGGCTTTAGGGGTGGAGAAGAGGGGCCTCACAGGCTCCCCGCCCGGCACTCTGCATCACCGGTGATGGAAACGGCGCAGAAGACTCTGATGGAACCGGCACCGGCGTTACCATCTCCGCCTAGGGACAGTTCCCACACAGCCGGTACCGCCCGCTCCGTGGAAGGTGGTACCGACGCGCCCCGTGCGCACAGCTCGACCCGCTCCCTGGAGCGAGGTTCTAAGGGTGGGGACAAAAAGAAAAAGAAAAAGAAAAACTCCTCAAGAGAGGCAATGGAGCGGCCCGGAACAGGGGAACCTGTGGTGCCCCAGAGACAGGAGGTGTCACCGTTGGGACCAACGGCTGCAACCCCACAACCCCTGCAACTGACACCATCGTCGGGACCGACAAGGGTGATGGCACAGATGCAGTCCCTGCAACCGACGACTCCGCTGGCACGGCCGGTCCCTCCCCTGCTGCTCACACTACCAGCGGTGCAGAGAGACTCCCGCTCCCAGTCATTTAGGCACTACCGCTCACGGTCTCGATCCCCATGGCACCGGGATGAACGCGGGACCCCGCTCAGGTACCATAGGGAGCACAGATCCTGCTCCCCATGCTCCTGCTGTTCACCAAGGGACAGACATCAGGACTATGCCTACACCCAAGGCTACCGATACCGGTCACGAAGCCCATCACTCTACAGGGTGAGACCAGACTTCGACTATATGATACGATCAGGATGGGAGCAGCCCTACGTACCGCCGGCTCCGACGAGGGCGGCACCAACAGCGACGGTGTCTCGGCCACCACCATCGGAGACAGGCTCGGTGCAGGCACCCCTGGACATCGGTATCGTCACGTCAACACTGGGACCCATGTCCCAGGACCGGGAATAGCGGTGACACAACTGCAAGAGAGGTTAGCACCCTCAGGGGCCATGCAGCCCCTAACCTCGCTACTGGGGAGTCCGAGAGAGGAGGCGGCACCACCGGTACCGGCACCACTTGGGATAGCTTCCCCAGGGAGATCGGCATCTCAGTCATCTTCATCATCATCACCATCTCTTGAGGAGGATGAGGCCGTATCCCCGCCCCCCCAGACACCATCTCGGACCCCAATATATCCCTGGCTACAGAGAACTTGAAGGCCTTTCAGACAATGCTTAGGAGGATGGCATCTTCCCTTCCTAAACTCCCCATGAGGGTAGTTAAAAAATCACAGACAGGACCCATTTTTGGAATTTTAGGGGCAGGGGAATCAGAGCATATAATGCTACCACTTCTAGAGCAGCTGCTGGAACTGGCCTTGGCTGTATGGGGGAAACCTGCCTCTGTATCACCTACCAATAAGCTAGCAGACTCCCTGTATGTTGTACCCAAAGAAGGGACCCAGATCTTCCACAAACATCCCCCCCACAACTCCCTAGTTATTGCCACTGCATCAGTAAGGTCCAGAGCAGGAGGAGTAAAAATGTCCCCAGCTGACAGGGAGGGAAGGAGATTAGACGTCCTGGGCAGAAAGATGTTTTCCTCAGATTCTCTGTCATTTAGGATTGCCAATTATGCATCAGCCCTGTGCGGCTACCAGCATTGGCTGTGGTCGAGGCTTAGCNGCTGGGGAGGGGAAGCCCCGAGGGTTTGTTCATTCCCCTTCCCCCGTAGAATCTCCTGCCCCGCGTCCCCGCAGCGCAGGCTGGAAATTCTGCGCTGGGGTAAGCGGGGCAGGAGATTCCGCGGGGGGAGGGGAATTCCGCGGGAAATCTGCGATTCGCAGACCCGCGGATCCCTCGGGGCCCTGCCCATAGGGGGAGCTGATGGGCTAAATAGTGAAGACCTTACAACTAAAGGAGAGGTCTGTTAAGAGGGACTCCTCTGACTCCCAAGAGGAGGACCACAGAGACTACATCCCCTCTGTGCATGCGAGGGACCCGGGACTCCCTTTGGACAAGGCTTTTGGAAGGCTGGTTCTTCTTCGAGGATCTCCGCGATTCTCACTCTTGGGATTCACTTCCTGCTTTGCAGGCACCAGAAAACCTCTCGTCAGCAGTATCTAGGCAGAATATGCCTGGAACAGACTAGAACATGGTGAGGGCTCCGCCCCTCCATCCCCCTCCCATCCTGAGAAAAGCACGGGCCCGCATCACGAGGAATGGTTAGAATAAATAGGGGGAGGAGGCCTCACCGCCTCAGTTCCTTCCAACCGCATGGCGTTGGAAGACCTCTCAGCACTATTCAGCGTTAATCAGTTTAAAAAAAAAAAAGAAAGAAAAGAAAGAAGAAAAATAACGAAGACTTCTGTGAGTACAGAGTGCTGCCCTAGCCCTCGGGGAAGTTCCCCGGGCTTGTCCACCCCTCGGGGCGAGCGGGAATGCCCAAACAGCCGGGCTTCAAACAATGTAGTTCGTGTTCCGCCACTTTATCAGACAGCAACCAACATGCTCGCTGCTTAGCCTGCTTGAGAGAGGGTCATAATACGCAGACTTGCAGAGCCTGCTCTGTACTCTCTAACAGAGCCAAAAGGGCCAGGGCTCTCCGCCTGCAGGACCTGTTGACAAAAAGGGCATTGGAGGGCAGAGAAGAGGGGCCTCTCAGGCTCCCCGCCCAGTACTCCACAGCACCGGCGATGGAGACGGCGCAGAGGACTCCGATGGAACCGGCACCAGCGGTACCATCTCCGCCTAAGGACCGTTCCCATACTTCCGGTACCGCCCGCTCCGTGGAAGGCGGTACTGATGTGCCCCGCGCGCACAGCTCGACCCGCTCCCTGGAGCGAGGTTCTAAAAGTGGGGACAAAAAGAAAAAGAAAAGCTCCTCAAGAGAGGCAACGGAGCGGCCCGGAACAGGGGAGCCTGTGGTGCCCCAAAGACAGGAGGTGTCACCGTTGGGACCAACGGCTGCAACACCACAACCCCTGCAACTGACAGCACCATCGTCGGGACCGACGGGGGTGATGGCACAGACGCAGCCCCTGCAACCGACGACTCCACTGGCGCAGCCGGTCCTGCCCCTGCTGCTCACGCTATCAGCGGTGCAGAGAGACTCCCGCTCCCAGTCATTTAGGCGCTACCGCTCACGGTCCCGATCCCCGCGGTACCGGATGAACGTGGGACCCCGCTCAGGTACCATAGGGAGCGCAGATTCCACTTGACATGCTCCTGCTGCTCGCCAAGGGACAGATATCAGGACTATGCCAATGCCCAAGGCTACCGATACCGGTCCCGAAACCCATCACCCTACAGGGCGAGACCAGACTTCGATTACCTGGCACGATCGGGACGGGAGCAGCCCTACGTACCGCTGGCTCCACCGAGGGCGGTGCCAACAGCGATGGTGTCTCAGCCTCCACCATCGGAGACAGGCTCGGTGCAGGCGCCCCTGGACGTTGGTACCATCGACGCTGGGATCCATGTTCCAGCACCGGGAAGAGCGGTGATGCAACCGCAAGAAAGGTTAGCACCCTCGGGGGCCACGCAGCTCCTAATCTCGCTACTGGGGAGTCTCAGAGAGGAGGCGGTACCGTCAGTACCGCCACCAGTTGGGATAACTTCCCCAGGGAGATTGGCATCTGTCATCTTCATCATCATCATCTCTTGAGGAGGATGAGACCATATCCCCGCCCCCTCCAGATACCATCTTGGACCCCAATATATCCCTGGCTACAGAGGACCGAAGGCCTTTCAGGCAATGCTTAGGAGGATGGCATCTTCCCTTCCTAAACTCCCCATGAGGGTAGTTAAAAAATCACAGACAGGACCCATTTTTGGAATTTTAGGGGCAGGGGAATCAGAGCATATAATGCTACCACTTCTAGAGCAGCTGCTGGAACTGGCCTTGGCTGTATGGGGGAAACCTGCCTCTGTATCACCTACCAATAAGCTAGCAGACTCCCTGTATGTTGTACCCAAAGAAGGGACCCAGATCTTCCACAAACATCCCCCCCACAACTCCCTAGTTATTGCCACTGCATCAGTAAGGTCCAGAGCAGGAGGAGTAAAAATGTCCCCAGCTGACAGGGAGGGAAGGAGATTAGACGTCCTGGGCAGAAAGATGTTTTCCTCAGATTCTCTGTCATTTAGGATTGCCAATTATGCATCAGCCCTGTGCGGCTACCAGCATTGGCTGTGGTCGAGGCTTAGCAGCACTACAGACCCCAACCAGATGGCAGCACTTCGGAAGGAAGGCATGCAGATGGCCCAATTCCAACTGACTGCAAATATGCACGCGGCTGATGCCAATGCCAGAGGGATGGCATCTGCTATCGCTCTTCGAAGGCATGCTTGGCTCCGTTCCATGGCCCTAACGCAGGAAAATAAAACTAGAATAGAGGACTTACCCTTTGATTGCGAAGGACTTTTTTCCGCATCAACCGATGACACCCTGAAAAAAATTAAAGAAATGAACCAGATGACAAGATCTACAGGGGTCATACAGGCTATACGAAAGAAGCCCTTCCCTGCCCCTGGTGCCTATACCTTCTATCCAAGAAGGCCCACTTACCAACCATACAATTATCAGGCTGGGAAATGTTTCCAGCAACACACACCTTTTCAATACCATCAGCCACAGGGCTCCCAGCAACGTAAGACGTTTGGTAGACAGAGGGGCAGAGGCAAAGCATCCTCTAATTCGTCTTCTGGACAGCAGATGAAGTCCCGTTTTTAACAACATCTTGATCAAGGGAAATTATGAGGATAACCCCTCATTCCAGGACCGCATTTTGCCCTTCCTACCCAGATGGGTGACCATTTCTACTGACCGCTGGGTCAGAGAGATCATTCAGTTTGGCTATGCCATCCAGTTTCACACCCTCTCTCCCCTCTCTTCCTGCCCCCCAAGGGGCTCCCCCCCCTCAACTCAAATACTAGTTGAAATTCAGAAAATCCTCCAAAAGGGAGCCATTGAGCCGGTCCCCAAGGATGAGCTTAACACTAGCTTTTACTCTAGATTCTTTGTGGCCCCTAAAAAGGACAAAGGCTCCCGCCTGATTCTGGACCTTAGGCAACTAAATAAGTTTGTCCATAAATTTAAGTTTTGTATGACTTCCTTACCCATTATCTTTATGGGGCTATGGCAAGGTGACTGGTTAGCTTCCCTTGATCTACAGGATGCCTATTTTCATATCTCTATCCGACCATCTCACCGCAAATTCTTACACTTCATTGCAGGGGACCTTCAATTTCAGTACCGGGTCCTCCTGTTCGGACTGTCTACGGCACCACGTGTCTTTACCAAATGTGTCGCAGTGGTCGCTGCCCATCTCCAACGGCAAAGGGTCAGAATCTTCCCGTACCTGGATGAGTTACATATAGAAACTGATTTTTAAAATCAATGCAGTAAAACACAAGTTCAATACATTGAAACAGAAAGTTAATATATTGAAACACAAAATCAATTCATTAGGAACACAGATGGTCAAAAATATATATGCTTATAATAGGAAATACATGACACCCTCTCTTTGGCGAGAATGTGTTTGAAAATGTATACAAACAATAATAAAGAAGATTAAGAATAAAATCAAAGTCCTCCAAATTGTCAGGAAAACATCTCTCAGGCTCAACAGGCATTGAATCCTCTTCACAAGTGGTCTTGGAAGGGACCACTTCCTTGGGGGCTGACGCTTTATGTTGTCGCATCCCATGGAGGAATCTAAAAATCTTATTAATTATTATTAATTATTATTAATTATTATATTATTAATTAATTGGATGCCGGCTTCAGACGCTGGTAGGCCTTCCGGGGAAACCCAGAAGTTCCCTGGAAGGCCTACCAGCGTCTGAAGCTGGCAGCCGGCCCTGAAGCCCCCGGACCGCCGGAGCTCAATGAAGGTACGAGATCCCTGGGTGCAGGAACTTGGAAGTAGGGTGATCCCTGGGGGGGGTGTTAAACCCCCCCCAGGGATCATACAGTATACTTACCGGCTGCTGCTGGGACGGCCGCTGGGGCTGGGGCTGGGACTGGCTCTGGGTTGCCGGCAGCGGCCCGGAGCTGCAGTGGGACACTCAGGGGAATTTTTTTGTTTAAATCCAGGCTGGGCAGGGTGGGTGGGGGGTGTCCCCCCTTCCACC
>QEPC01014266.1:787043-800589 GCA_003113815.1 Sphenodon punctatus | reverse complement strand
TGAAAAGTCTGCAACTTTTCATAGGAGTGAAAAGTCCACAACTTTTCAAAAGTTGCAGACTTTTAAAAGTATGGAGTCAAAAGTGACTTTAGAAGTATGGAGCCAAAAGTTTGCAAGTTTTCATACCAAGTGAAAAGTCTGTAACTTTTGTAAAGGTGCAGACATTTCACTTGGTTTGAAAAGTTTCAGACTTTTGACTCTCAAAAGTCTGCAACTTTTCATAGGAGTGAAAAGTTGAACCTTTCAACCTTTCAAAAGTTGAACACTTTTAAAAGTACGGAATCAAAAATCCGCAACTTTTCCAAAGTCATGTAACTTTCCAAAGTCACGTAACTTTCCTTATGCTGTGTTTTGCCGGTCAGCAGCTTGGGTTGCTACCTTGTAAACAAGGTTTTTTGAGATGGCTCCAAACATTCTCACAAATACCCACCCTTCCAGCCCACGTGTAATTTTTTTCTTATATTTCTAGAAAGGGTTGGAAGGAACTGTTATTCTGAGGGGGAGAGTGCTTTTTATATTAGAAGTGCTTGAGACCATCATGCAGTCTATTATTTGGATAGGATGAGCATGCACAACTCAGTTGTGAGAATGTTTGGAGCCATCTCGAAGAACCTTCTTTACAAGGCAACAACCTTCTGATCCCATGGGGAGGAGCTGTTTGTAAATAAACAGCCTTATCTCGCAGCCCAATCTGTGTTCTGCTGCTGCTGGAACTACTAGGAGGGACAGGAAGGTGAGGGATGGGGACAGGAGCCAGGGAGGGGAGGCAGAACAACTTATTGGGGGAGAAGCTGGCTGCAGTCTGCCCCCCAGGCATGCAACTGCAGGGCCCCAGCTAGCAGCGGATGTGCCGGCTCCGGCCCCAGCAAGCTGTTCTGACTCCGCTTTGCCTGGGAGGGGGGGAAGGTGAGCAAGGGCAGGGCTGGGGGGAGCAGGTATGTTTGCCTTTCAACACAGTGCACAAGCCAGGGGGAGACTACAATAGTCAGCATTTACAGAGTTCCACTCCTCAGCGTGTCACTAATTACAGAGCTCACAGGTGGACGTACGCAGGTGCTTCCCAGCTCTCTGACAGGAGAGAGGAGCTCAAGTGCGCATGCGTGAACCAACAGAACTGATTGTTTATCACTAATAACTCAGTTTTGGCTGCATCAATCAGTATCATATTTCAGAAGCACTTGTTATTGATCTCATTCCCAAAGCCTGTGAAGTTTGGGAGCTCAGCTCATCCAGGGGGAGGAGATATTGAGGAATCAAATACCCGAGGACATTGTGAATTTTGACCACAAGCAATTAACGTTTAAGCAGTTATAACATTTTATTTTCCTAATGGATCTTTTTCAAACTTTGTGGATATGATGGTCCTCACAACGTACAACCATGGTTAAATTTTCAGAAATGTAGGTCAAGCGGTTTCTGCAAAATCGGGGCTTCAGCAGTCCCCTGTTTATAATGAAAGGTGGCTGTACATTTAAGTATTCAGGCATCTTTTGCTGCCTGGGAAAATATATATATAAAATTATAAATAAATAAATAAATAAATAAATGTATAAGTAAATACCTTTATTTATAAATAAATAAATATATATAAATATATAAATAAAAAGAGCTGAACATGCCAAAGTTACACCCATTAGAACGTTGGACGGTTATAATGGAGAGTGCTGTTCACCTTAACTCTAAAGACTCTACCGTGCCTCTAAAATACAGACACACAGTTAATCCAATCCAATCCAATGGTTCCACAATAGTTCACCTTGCTCTGCATTGCTCCTTTTGCTGAGCAGACTTCTCCCCCTCTTTACTAGCCAGTCATCGCTGTAGACTATAAGTTGACTCCTGTGAGGAGTTCTTGGGCACCTGATGATGCAAGACCACTGGCGTGGTACGCATCTCACCACCCAGCTCCAACTCTATACTCTGGCCTGGTCTCTTTGACATCCATTTTCAAGGGATGGGTAACCCCCCATTTCTGCTGGGCCCTCAAGCCACTGCCACTGCCCCTGAGGCAGAACCCACTGGCTCCCTCGTGCATCTCCCTGGTGGTCTCTTCTGGCTAAGCTGCCAGTCCAGCCTTAAGTGGTCAGGACTTCTGGTCACCTGAGCAGCCCCCCTCCTAGCATGTGCCCCAATTAGCCCTAGATGTCCCACCTGGGTTGCTCATGCCCTTTAATTAAGCCTTCTGAAACTCTACAATCAAGGCCAGTGAATTCTTGGAGCAGCTACAGCCGAGACTCCCCAGCTCACCCTCCTTCAACCCCACACATCTTAAAAGGAAGATGGACATGGCATTTGTAACCACTCCATCTTATCAGACTGACATGGCCACTTTGGTTTTCAGGCTGAATTCTTACAGCTTGCCATACATCAGGGAGGGGTTTTGCAACCATAAAAGAGCTTGTTTACTTCCGAATGCTCGCTGCATTGGATCCCCACAGAATAGTAGGTCCCTTAGCAACATTGGCCTTGTTCAGATGTGACATGAGGGGGATAACATACGATGCAGGGTCTCTTGTGTTATTACACAACAGCCTGTGAGAGTGCAAATATTATGGGAGTGGTAGTAAGGGATAGCTGCTATTTGGTAGTACCTTCTATGAGGCTATGGGGTAGGGTGTGGTATGAACTACATGAAATAGGCTTTCCATGTATATTGTCATAACTAAATGCTTGCTTGTAGTATTATTATTATTATTTTATTATAAACATTTATATAGCACTAGCAATGTACCTGGTGCTTTACAGAGAATAAAATAGACATGGTCCATGCCCGAGAGCTTACAATCTAAAGACAGGGGGTGGGGAGACAGGGAATGGGGAACAGAGGGAGAGACAAGGGATGCGACATTCATGAGGATGTGAGAACTCAGGTACATGTGCTTGGCTTGGTTACAGTAAATTGGGAGTTTGCAGATAACAGGTGGGGGATAATCCTGGATGGGGATGATTAGCAGGAGTTAGGGAGGGCAGAGCGGAAGAGG
Source organism: Sphenodon punctatus (assembly GCA_003113815.1). NCBI lineage: Eukaryota > Metazoa > Chordata > Lepidosauria > Sphenodontia > Sphenodontidae > Sphenodon > Sphenodon punctatus. Next base: position 797,608 of record QEPC01014266.1, on the reverse strand, counting down.
TGGGTTTTGAGGAGGGACTTGAAGGTGTGGAGGGTGGGGGCAAGTCAGATGAGGGCAGGGAGGGAGTTCCTGGCATGTGGGGCAGCAAGGGAGAAGGGATGAAGGCAGTTGGGGGAGCAGGGGGGGTGAGAGAGGGCATGGAAGAGGAGCAGAGTGCTCAAACAGGAGTTCGGAGGGAGATCAGGGCAGAGAGGTAGGGGGGAGCGAGGTTGTGAAGGGCTTTGTAGGTGAAGATGAGGAGCTTGTGCAGAATACATTCAGGAAGGGGGAGCCAGTGGAGAGAGGAGAGGAGAAGCTGCACATGGTAAAAGTGACAGGCTAGGTGGATGATCATGGCTGCAGAGTTTTGAACAGAGATGAGGGAAGTAAGGGAAGAGCGGGGAAGGCCAGCAAGGAGGAGGTTACAATAGTCCAGGCGTGAGATGACTAGGGCATGGATGAGAGTTTTTGCAGAGGAGACAGACAGAAAAGGGTGGATCTTAGCAATGTTGTGGAGGGAGACACGACAGAATTTGGCCACGGAGTCAATGTAGGGTTTGAAGGTAAGGTGCAAGTCGAAGATGAAGTCCAAGCTATGGGCTTGGGGGACAGGGAGGATGGAGATCCCGTCAATGGCAATTGACAGGGAAGAGGGAGAGGAAGGATTGGGAGGGAAGATAAGGAGTTCTGTAACCCTTTCTTCCCCCCCTCAAGCCTCCAGAAATCACTCCCAGTCTTCTGTAACAAAGGGTGTGCTCTCCAAGAACTCTGAATTAGTGTCATGTCTGAATGCTCCAAGGGGCAATGTGGAGTGGGCTACTATAAGTGTTACATAGAGGTTACTTACCAGTAACTCTGTTCTTTGAGAGAGCTCTGCATATTCTCACTAATGGGATTCACTTCCTGCTTCACAGGCACCAGAGACCTAGTTATCAGTAGTTTCCAGGCAGATACCTGGAATGAACTAGAACATGGTGAAGGGTCCACTCCTCCCACCCTGTGAAAAGCGTGGGCGTACAGTCTCGCGATAACAGGGCCACATAAAGGAGGGAGGAGCCCTCGCCGCTTCAGTTCCTTCCAACCCATCCAGAAGACTGGCAAAGTACCTCTGAGACAGAGGGGAAGGAGAGCGGGTCGTGAGAATATGCAGAGCTCTCTCGAAGAACAGAGATACTGTTAAGTAACCTCTATTTCTTCTTTGAGGATCTTCGTGATTCTCACTAATGAGAGAGTGAATAGCAATTAGCACCTACCTCTAGGTGGTGGGAGTTGAAGTTAGAAGAAGAGGGATTGGAGAATCGCCCTTCCAACTGCTGTGGCTGCTCTAGCCGCCATGTCTAAGCAGTAGTGCTTAGTAAACATTTGGGTTGAAGACCACATCACGGCCTTGCAGATGTCTGAGATCGGAATGCCTCGAAAGCTGGCCAAGGAGGTGGCAACCACTCTAGTGGAGTGTGCCCGGATTGGTGAAGGTGGTACCTTGCTGGCTCGTTGGTAACATCAATGGATGCAAAGGAGGAGACATTTGGAGAGACATTGGGAAGAGATCTTAACTCCAATCCTCTGACCACCATAGGAAATGAAGAGAGCATCAGAGGCTCTGATACCTCTGGTCCTATCCAGGTAGAAAGATAGGGCCCTCTTGACATCGAGAGTGTGTAAAGTCTACTCTGCAGCTGAGGAGCTTGGTTTTGGAAAGAAGACCGGGAGGGAGATGGTCTGATTGATGTGGAAAGGAGTAGCCACCTTGGGAAGAAAAGCGGGATCAGTGTGGAGATCGACCTTCTCCTTGGAGAAGTGAATGTAATGAGGAGATGCATGAAGTGCTGTTAGCTCGCTGACCCTCTGGGTAGAAGTGATGGTTACTAAAAAGGCTGTCTTGATGGTCAAGTCCTCCATGGTGCAGGATGCCATGGGCTCAAAAGAAGGACCCATCAGCTTGGCAAGGACAAGATTAAAGTCCCACTGGGGAGCCGGGAGGGACACGGATGGGAAGGTGTTAATGAGGCCCTTCCAGAAGGACCTCACCATAGGGTGAGAAAAGAGTGAGACTTTATTGTCAACGTGGAGGCAGGATGATAAGGCCTCCAGGTGAACCTTGATCGAGGGTATAGAGAGACCTGATGATTGCAGGTGATGCAAGTACTGGAAAAGGTGAGACATGTTTAGAGAAGATGGTGTTTTGGCCCGATCATTGAGCCATAAGGAAAAGCGCCTGTATTTGGCTGCGTAGCAGGCTCTGGTGGAAGGGTGGTTGGAGTTGAGAAGTATATTGACTATCTCAGGAGGCCAGATCATAGTGGTTGACGAATCAACCAAGCGCAGAGGTGGAGCCTGGGAAGGTCGTGGTGCAGGATGCTGCTGCGTTGGTGAGAGAGAAGAACAGGGCACTGAGGAAGGTGCATGACCTCTGAGGACATCTGGTTGATGGTCTGAAACCACAGTTGCCGTGGCCAGAACAGGGCTATGAGTATGATGTTGGCATGGTCGGCTCTGATTTTGCTGAGTACCCTGTGGAGGAGAGGAATAGGGGGGAAAGCATAAAGGATGGTCCCAGTCCTAGAGATCATAAAGGCATCAGCTATGGAGCCAGGCACGTTTCCTGCTCAACTACAGAAGTTGGGCAGCTTTGCGTTGTCCGCAAAAGCAAAGAGGTCAATGTGAGGTGTGCCCCAATTTCTGAAGATGTTTTGTAGAACAGCATCGTTGAGGGACCACTTGTGGTGGTCCACCGTCTGTCGACTGAGTTGGTCTGTGAGGAGATTGTCTTGACTTGCAAGGTGTATAACCTGTAAGTGGATGTTGTAAGATATGCTCCACTCCCATATGTCCTCTGCCTTGAGGGACTGGCGGGTGGAATGCGCTCCACTCTGCTTGTTCAGGTACCACATGGCTGTGGTGTTGTCTGTGCTGAGGAGGACGTTCTGTCCCTCTATATGTCTGAGAAGGGCCTTTAGGGGCCAGAGTATGGCTTGAAGTTCTAGCATATTGATGTGTAACAAAGTCTTGTTCGGAGTCCAAAGGCCGAAGACTGTGAAGTTGTTGCATGTGTGCCCCCCAGCCTGTAGAGGAGACATCTGTTGGGATAGATACCTGCATTACTGGTGTCTGGAATGGAATGCCTATAAGGACATTGGAGGGTTCCGTCCACCAGAGTAGGGTTTGGTAGACCCGGTAGGGAATAGTGATGTTCTTGTGAAGAGGGTGGAAAGATGGACAATATGCCCACTTGAGCCAATGTTGTAGGGGGTGCATATGCAGTCTCATGTGAGGTGTGATGTTCTAGGGATGGGTGAACAGATCACTGTTCGGATTCGGCCGTTCGGTTCGGCTGCATTTGTTTCGTTCATTTGGTTCGGTCGTTCGGTTCGGATGCGTTTGGTTCGTGCGTTTGGTTCGTTCGTTCGGTTCGTTCACCGAGTTTGGGTTCGACTGTTCGGTTCGGTCGTCCAAACAGGCCGTTCAGTTAGGCTGTTTGGCTGTTCCGTTTGGCCGTTCGGCCATTCGGGAAATGTTGTTATGGGTATTTTTTTGTTTTTTATATGGTTTTGTGGTCTTTTATTGGGTTTTATATGGTTTTCTTTTGTTTTTATTTGGTTTTTTTGTTGTTATATGGCGTTTTTTTGTTTTTTTAAAAAAATCTAATATTATATCTATCTATCTACACTAAATCTAACTGCTATTAACTATTCTAAATGCTATGAACTAAATGGATTATCTAATAAGTACACAGGCCTACTCCTACAAACACTAAAACTAAATCACTAATGCTATCTCTATCACTAAGCTAACTCCTACAACTCTCTACATCTATCTATCTCCATCTCCATCTCCATCTATATCCATAACCATATAATATATCCATATCCATATATATATGGATATATATGGATATATATACATCCCATATATATGGGATGGGGGGGAATCAAACAGAAGAGGAGTCTGTAGTGAAATACATACATACTCAATGAATTTGTACAGTGCACAACACAAGGTTTCAGTTCATGGTTTAAGTTTCATTTCATTACAAAACTGAAATGAAACTTAAAGCAATCTAAAAATCCTACTCAACGCCTGCTGTTCAGGAACAGTGACTAGCTCAGAAGGTGTTGGGAAGGGGGAGCAGATAATTAGTTTCGTTTTCCAAGCTTCTCTCCACCCCTGGTGCCTGAAAGACTGCTCCTCAGTGACTACACCTCCCTGTAATGTTTGACCTTCCAGTGAACCTTTTTTTGCCACCCGAACTCATCCGAACATGATCCGAACTTACCGAACTGTTCGGCCATTTTGCCATTCGGTGTTCAGATTGTTTGGTTTGTTCGCGTTCGTGTTCTTGTTCGGTCATCCGAACAGTTTGAGTTCGGGCCGAACTCCGAACTTCCGAACCGCGTTCGCCCATCCCTATGACGTTCGTAGTTGCCGCTAGATACCCCTGAAGCCTGAGAAAGAAGCGGACTGTTCGTGTGGTTCGATGAGGGATATTCCGAATGACAAACAATCCTGTTGAATCTGTCCTGTGGCAGAAAGGCATGTGCATGGGACATGTCGAGGACCGCTCCAATGAACTGGAAGCGACGGGTAGGGATGAGATGGGATTTTTGCAAGTTGACTGGAAGGCCGAGGTTCTGTAGGAGGTCGAGGGAGTGTTGAATGTGGTGGAGAAGATTGTTTCTGGTGTCGGCTACGAGCAGCCAGTCGTCCAAGTAAGGAAATATCATTATGTCCTCTTTCCTCAGGTGGGCGGCGACCACTGCCATGCACTTCGTGAACACCCTGGGAGCGGTAGACAGTCCAAAAAGGAGGACCGTGTACTGGAAGTGCCATTCTCCTACAACAAAGCATAAGTACTTCCTGTGAGCAGCAAGAATTGAGATGTGGAAATACGCATCCTGGAGGTCAAGAGAGGCTAGCCAGTCTCTCTGTTGTAACCCTAGGAGAATAACGGAGAGGGAAGTCATACGAAATTTGAACCTTCTGATGTAGCTGTTAAGGGCTCTGATATCCAAAATGGGTATGACACCACCATCCTTCTTAGGGACAAGAAAATAGTTGGAGTAGAACCCAAAGTTGCGCTCTGAGGGGGGAATGTGTTCCACAGCACCCTTGTCAAGGAGCTTATTAATCTTCAGAAGTATTTGAGGTTTTGGGGGGGATACCCAAAAGGCAGAGGGATGGTAAGGGGAGTTAGGCGGTAACGAAAGAAATTGAATGGGGTAGCCCTGTCTAATTATGTCAGAGCTGATGGATGTCCAGGTGTCACAGAAGGGCGATAGGTGGTTGAAGAAAAGAAGTAGAGGGGTATCACTAGTTCTCTTGACCTCCAAGAAGCTAAAAACGCTGTTTGGGTGGCTGGCCAGAGGAAGAGTTGGAAGGCAGACGTCCCTTTCCTCCCTGTTTCTGGAACCTTCTGCGAGGTTGGTTACCAGAAGACTGCTGTTGATAGTGTTGGGGGCGCTTACTCTGGGAGAACTGGAAAGAGAAATGCTGTCTTGGCTGGTAGGAATAAGGAGTGGAGGAAGAGTAAATTTTTTACATATGGGTCGGATTACTCCGGTAGATCTGGCTGTTTGGTTAGTCTTCTTAATTCGCTTAAGAGTGTCATCTGTGGAGTCTGCGAACAAGCCCTCACTATCGAAAGGAAGGTCCTCTATATGAGTTTTGTTCTCAGGCGTTAAAGCCGTGGAACGGAGCCAGGCGTGTCTCTGAAGGGTAATAGCCGATGCAATACTCCTAATACTGCAATCGGCTATATGTATGTTGGCGGAGAGCTGAAACTGAGCCATCTGCAAACCATCCCTTTGTAGGGCCGCTATCTGAGCAGGATGAGAAGGCTTGGACAACTGAGACCACAACCAGTGCTGATAAGCGCACCTGGCAGAAGCGTAATTAGTAGCTTGTAACAAGAAGATCTCTGATGAAAATTCTACCAAGGGCGTCAAGGTGTCTACCCTCCCTGTCAGAGGGAGAGGTGAGAATACCTCCAGCTCGGGATTTTATGGACACGGCAGCTATGACTAAGGAATTGAGGGCAGGGTGTTTCTAAAATATTTGAGCCCCCTCCTTAAGGATAGCGTATAGGGAGTCTGCCAGCTTGTTTGCGGGGGGGAGGCAGAAGACAGTTTGGCCCATATAGTGGTAGAGGGCTCCAAGAGCTGCTCCAGCATGGGGAGTATAATGTGGCCTGGTTCTCTGGAACTGAGTATTCTGAAAACTGGTCCCGATTGGGTCTTTTTCAGCACCTTAGTAGGCAGATTAGGGAGAGCTGAGGTCATCCTATTCAACACAATCTGAAAGGTCTTAGTGTCCTCAGTGGAGAGGGTAAGGTTGGGGTCAGAAACTGAGTCTTTAGGAGGGGGAGAGATGGTTTTGTCCTCTTCCAGATTATCTGGCGAGGAGAAGGAGACTGACTCTACAGAGCCCCCTGAAGAGAAGTTCTGAGTAAGGTGTGGTTGTGGGTGGTGAGTAGGGTGGCCTAACATCGAACTGAGCAGAGTGGCTCCGGTAGGTTGGACTGACCTGGTAGAGGGAGCGGTCACTGGTACCGTCGGTACCAATGGAGGTGGTACCGTGGTGGGTGGAGGCTGAAGTTGGGGGCTAGTGGTGGCCTGATGCGATGTGTCCCTTGTTTGGTCAGGGGGAGCCCTGGAGACTTGAAGCCAGAGGTCCGGGTATATTTTGTTGCCTCGGGAGGCGGAGAAGGGGGCCCGGGGGTGAACCCCACGGGCAGGGCACTGCACACATTCTTCTTCTTGTAGGTGAAATTTCACAGTGAAATGAAATGATTTTTCTTTTCTTTAAACAGAAGCTGACAAGTACTGAGAAGTACAGAAAGGTCTTCCAAGCGCAACGTGATTGGAAGGAACTGAGGCTGCGAAGGCACTTCCCTCCTTTATGTGGCCCTGTTATCGCGAGACTGTAAGCCCGTGCTTTTCACAGGGGCGGGAGGGGGGGAGGAGGGGCAGAGCCCTCAGCAAGTTCTAGTTCATTCCAGGTATCTGCCTGGAAACTGCTGACAACTAGGTCTCTGGTGCCTGCGAAGCAGGAAGTGGATCCCATTAGTGAGAATCACGGAGATCCTCGAAGAAGAACAAATGTAATAATAAACAGTTTCAAATCCATCCCGTATTGAAACTGAAGATGCAATCCAGGTGCATATCTGTATGAACAGACATTTATGCCACTGTGTGCTTGCAGCTACCTGATAGTCTCCTCCCACCAGCTGTTTCCTGAACGATGTCTCTTGGGGCAATGCACCCAGTTGTGGCAGGGAGAAGCCAGATACAGGTTGGTGAAGGGATAGCAGCTCCAGAATAGAAACTGCTGGGTCTGTGTAGGAAATGCTTAATTCCAAAGGGAATCCAATTATGAAAGCACCTCCCCCAATTCTTACCCCATTTCTGCCACCATCAGAGAACACTCTTTAGGCGTCCTCACTCTCAACTCTGATCTGACCCATGGAGCTTGTACTAGTTTTCAATGTGGGCTGCAAGAGGGAAAAATTTCTTCACCCTTGCCCTAATAATCAATGAGGTTCCTAATCGGTCCTCTACTGTGGGCACAGTCTGACTAACAGTGTTAAACAAAAGTAGCTACTTCGAGTTTAATTAAATTGAAGTAACTACTTCAATATTGCTCACGCTGCAACAGCAAACAGGTGTAGTTACTTCATGACAAACCATGTTTTCCCCCTCTTTTTTACTTCACAGTACAGTGTTCACACTTCAAAGTAAAAAGTGAAAGGGAATACATGTTCCTCATTTTTGGGAGCAGAGATGGGGAAAGAATGAGTTTGGAGCAAGCCGAAAGCTCCTTGAAGCAGTGCCAGAGCCACTCCAAGGAGCTGATAGATCCTTGCTGGGGGATCAATACAATGATTTCAGAGTAGTAAAATAATGGCAAGGGACATGGAACAATCTGAATCACTTAGGCGGAAGCTATGCAAATTGGATAACTTGGCAATCTGGGCACCTGCAGGATTGTGCCTATATGATTGAAAACTGAATCCTGAAGATAAGTGATTCTTAAAGGGGCTTAGGCTAGGGTCCACAGTGGGTAGGCAAACACACACACACAACTACAATGTTGGTGCAATGCTAGGGTTACATGTGGCCAAAAATGTCCATGCAAACTTTTGCATGAATTCTTGATGTTTCAGAAATGCTGTCTTGGGAGAGGCAAGGTCCCTAATGCAAAAGATGGAGGCAAAACATAGTTCTGATTATTATGTTTTATTGGACCAAGCTCTATTGGTGGGTGGATGCAAGTTTTTGAGGGACATATGGCCCTTCCTCAGGCATGTAAAAAGTGAGAAATATAGACAAAGGCAAGACAGGTATGTATAATGCAAGATTAACTCATTTTAACAAATGAAAGATTGCTGTCCTAAATATACCTGTTTTGCATTTGCCCAGTCTGTAGTTCTGACTTTTTGCATGTCTGTGGAAGGGTATGGGTAGAATTACTGTGTGTGCGCGCGCATGCGGTGGGGGTGGGGGGCGGGAAATGCACCCCCACAAAGTTAGATGTAAGCTAAGGAGCTGCCTGAGTCAGAACAATGGTTGATCTTGGCCCAGTATTGTCAGAACCTGACATGAGAGTAGGGTTTCAAATCTAGCTCCCCAGGGTCTCCAGCAGAGACCTCACCCAGGTGTGCTACCAAAGATCCTGAATTGGAGATGCCAGGGATTGAACTTGGAACTTTATACCGGCGAAGCATGCACGCTACCACCTGAGTCACAGCCCACCCTAAAACAAATAAAATAACAAATAAGCAAAAGTATTTTTTCACTCAGCCCACAATTAACTTGTGGAACACTGCCAGATAAAGTGGTCGTGACTGGTAGCGTAGCTAGTTTTAAAAAGGGATTGGATAAATTATTGGAGGATAGGTTCATTAATGACTATTAGTCAAGTAGGTTTTGGGAACATAACCTCTTACTGTTGGGGGCTGGAACAACAGGGAATGGATTATCCATTGTGACCTGCTGGGTACTTCTCCCAAGAGAAAGAGATTGACTGCTGTTGGAGACAGGATGCTGGGCTTGATGGACCATTGGTCTGTCCAAGTACGGCACTACTTATGTTCTTATCCAATACCCGCCAATTAAACACTGGATAGTAAAACTGCTAGGGTGTGGGCAGGCATGGCAGTGGGAGAGGGCAGGCAGGAGAGGAGTGCGGATATGGGGATCTTACCTGGCCTTAACGGTCTCTGGGAATAGTGGTGGCAGTGGCTGTCCTGTACCAGTTTGGGCCTCTTGGGTTCCAGGCTAGTTTCCCTGGGTAAATGCAGAGGCTTTTGGAGGCAGCGAGAGGGCAGGGATGAATAGGACTGAACTCAGACTGGAAGAGCCTGAAAAAGGGAGGTGTTGCAGGGGCTTGTTCTGCTCCAAGCTGTTCTGGTGAGGTCCTGCTGCAAACTCGGCAAGCTGCTGGGAGCAGAGCCACTACTCAGAGGTGGGTAGTCCAGGAACTCCAGCAGCTCCATAATACTGGGAATATGGAATTCTCCTCTCCTACTCTGGTAAGCCTACCCAACCCTTGTAGCTGTGCCAGCTGCCTCCTACTGGGTATTCCATCCCACATCACTAACGGCAGGAGCTAAAGCACCTTCACACCCCTCCTTCACCAGTAAATCTATGTTTCACCCACCCTTAGAGCTGCTGGGGCTTGGTAAGTCAGAGGGGCTTGTTCCTCCTGCTATTCTTCCAGAAACCCCCCCCCCCCCATAAAGTTTGGGCTGGGGGAAGTTATGTCTCTGCTTATTTGGCGCAAAAGCTTGCATACTCCCACCAATAGAAGTTGGTCTAATCAGAGAGATTATGTGGACTAAAAAATGCTGTGGTAATGCTGGATGTGTGAAAGCTGACACCTATGAAATGCATTGTGAAAAAAATAGTGTTAGCATAGTGGACTGAGAGACTCTTTCCCCCACGGCATTCTTAGGTGATGATGAACCAGAGTCTGTATGGGCTGCAGGGAGAGGATTTTAACACACTTTGATCACCCTTCCTTTCTTGCAGGGGTGGATTGGCCATTGAACCCACTGGGAGGATTCCCGGTGGGTTGGGCCAGTTGGGAGGGCCGCTCCCGCCCGCAGTTTTTTTTTCTTTTAAAAAAATAAAATTAAATTAAATTTGTTGGTCTCGAGCCCGACGGGGGTGGGGGTAGGGCGGCCTCAGGCCAGCCCAAATGGGCTGGCCTGAGTCCCCTCCCCCCCCTCCTCGCAATCACAACACAGTCTCTCTCCCTGCGGCTGGCCCCATCGCGCTCCTGACCCTCCCAGAAGTATAAAAGCAACTTCCGGGAGGAAAAGACTCATGGCCAGGAAGAGCGTGCAAGGAGTGTGGAGTAGGACAGGAGGCTCACCTGGCTAAGAGCGGCAAAAACTCCTACTTTTGAAATTGACCGGCAGTGACGAGCGGCGACTCGGCGAGGGCCGGCCCAGGGAGAGAGTCGGAGCTTGAAAAGAAGGCAGCACAGGTGGGTGCTGGGGCCGCCTGGCTGAGGGCTTGGGGGGTGCGGGTGCCTGCTGGGGCTGGCTGTCCTTGCTTGGGGGGGTGGCCTGGGGCCTGGCCTGGGGG
>QEPC01014266.1:736497-763970 GCA_003113815.1 Sphenodon punctatus | reverse complement strand
TCCCTCTGCAAATGGGGAATCTGTTCCCCTTGTCAGCTGTCAGGTGGGGAGCAGAGAGCCAGCCTGTTCTGAACAGAGGCTTGGTGAAATGGATGAAGATGCCTTTCCCCTGCTCAGTTTCACTAAGCGTCAGCAATTTGGTGTGGAAAGCAGTCTCGCTCCCCATTCTCCAGCCCACGGGGCACAGCAGACATCCCAGGACTTTCCCTGTGGGCTGGGAGAGGATGCTGCTGCACTTAGGTCCCTCCCCACCCCAGGGATTAACAACTTCCAGAAACTATTCACACCATAAGCTTTATTTATGCTCTATCTTTCACTTACACACTGCCTATCAATCATTGATCCCCTTCCACTGGATTGTTGGATATTGCCTCCACAAACACTATATCCTTCTGCACAGATAGGGTGGAACAGGCGTGCTGATTTACAGGAAAGGTGCCTCTCCTTACACAACTGGGCAGGGAAAGTACTAAATGAACATCTTTCAGGAAAATGTGAATCATTAACCAGCCCCTCCTCCCAACCTAATTAGCAAAACTATCTTTCTATAATTTTCAAATTACTGAACTGTAAAAGGCTTTAAATAGTAGCCTAATATTTAATCTACTCTGTCATTTGCATTGCAGCCACTAATTAACTAGACTAAACATGGTTTATTCAAATGTCTTCTCTTGTTATTTTTAATTGCCCTTTTATGACACATTTCTCTCCTATTTTCAGAGTTTGATTGCTGAATTTTCCTCACAAATGTTCAAACTTAAGAGGTCATTGTTACAGAGATGGTACATACTTGGAAATAACTAATTTCTCCCGTTTTCCTGCAGGACTGTAGCTGCTACGATCCATCTTTTCCACTATCTGGAATGGGCACCATTGCTAAAGATGAGTGATGTCATGTGTATCTGGAAAAGTTTGTGTATCTGCTGAAATCTCACTCAGCTGAGCTAGCCTATGAGTAGGGAAACCGTCTCCCTATCCTGGGCCAAATCTAAATATTCTTAAAAGCTCTCCAGGCTGAAGCTCATGATGGTTTCACAGCAGTCTGCCCCCAAAAGGAGGTGGTCTGTACTGAAGGCAAGATAAGGGACTCTCAGGCTAGATGGAAAGGGACCATACATAAACTTGAGGTTTCCCATCCCTGTTCTAGTTCAAGAGAATGCAAACTTTTGTCTGGTTTATGGTTTGGAATCCAAAGACATTGATTAGAGGGCTGCGACCTGACTGGTCTGATTGGACCTGGGCATTCTGCCTGTGTCCCTTGGGCTAGTCTGGGTTCCTTAACTGCAGTAGGCTCTACCCCATAACACACCATGACACCACGTCACTGTGTATGGGGCAGGGCCACATTGAAACGGGATGAGGAAACAAATTAGGACCTTTTCAGATGGGACACACCCACTAATGTCCACCTAGTGGGCACATGTGCAAATGCCTGTCTAAAAGTGGCAGCGTATGGGTGCTCCCTCCCGTGACCCACGCATCTTCACCCATCTCTCCACACCAATCAACTGGTTTTTTTCCCAGTTGCTCCATGCGGTGGTATGAATGGGAGGTGTGTGGGTGCGGGCGCGCACATACACACACACACACCCCAGTGTGAACGCCCCCTCCAACTCACTGGAAGTCTGTGTGCGCTCGTGACCCGCTTCCCAGCTGGGTTTGCTTAAAAACAGGCCTTCTCTACTCTTTTGGGTGAAAGACCACACTGGAAAAGTGTTGTGATCATGGGTGGCTTCAGAAGAATGTGGGACTGGCCACCCCAATAGAGCTGCTTCTGGGGTGCACCCCCACTTCCAGCCCTGCCCGTGTCTGTTTTTAATGGATCTGCATGGCTCCCCCTCCCACACACCGCAGAGTTGCAGGCAGATTTCCCAACACTCTAGCCTACTGCCCAGGGTAACCCCCAGCTGAGAGCAGAGCTTCAGTGGCTGTCGGCCGAGGCGATGGAGCACAGCTCCGCATCAGACTGGTACCCCAGGTTTGACTGGTCCTGTTCTCTGGTGTTTCCCCTGGATGTTCCAGAGCATCAGAAGCAGAGCTGGTCCAGAGCAGGCTGTGCTTCTTCTCCACCTCACCATCTGGCAGCCTGTCATTAGATGAATGGTCCACCCGTGTGTGAGGCAGGGCAGATCCAGGGCTACATTTCATCTGTTTACATTCCATGTCACAACTATATGAAGCTTTCAAAACTAGTTGCATGGACCTTTCTGGGCATTTGACTTTCACACGCTGACTTAGGAAAAGAAATGTGTCTGACAATATAAGGAACACAAAGGCAGAACGGTTTGAAAGCCATCGAGAAAACAAGAGTATATCGACAGCAATGTGATTTAATGAGAAAGTTTGTGCAACAATGTCACCATGGAAAGTTAAAAAGCAGACTGCTTCAAAACAGGTGAGTGATGGCAAGGCAGACCAATCAACAAGGTTAATCTATGATTAATAATCTGAGGCGCAGGGGTAGATATTTAACATATGTATCCTCAGAACACTTCTGTGAAGCAGGGATACTAAAGAGTTTAAATTCAGGGGTACAACCAGACCTAAAGTTTGGGAGTGTGTCCAGCTTACGCTAGAGGAGTGGTAGCAAATTTTGAGCGGGACATAAAGGGTGTCTTTGAAAGCTCAAGGGGACATTCTCCCCTCTACTTGCCTAGAAGATGTATCTAGGATGTTATCCACATTTTAGTGATGGGAAACAAACACAGGAACGTTATGAGGTGGAATTTCAAAGGCAAAAGTGGCACATGGGCTACACACATTTCCATTGAAAATAGATGAAAGTTAGCTGCTATAATGCCATTTTTAGTTTTGGGGGGAAAAACACAAACCTATCCCTACGGCACTTGTTTACAAATGTGTAGGATGCCCATGGCAGAGCAAGGAATGAACTGGAGTTCACCAAATTCCAGCCTAATTCCTACAAGACTAGCCTTCTTTGCAAGACCGCCACCAACAGCTCTCCTTACTTCATCAGCACCAGCTCTGTCAGACACTTCCACCTTATCCTTCAACACAATGAGAACAAAAGAGATGCTCAGTTACCTCAGAAGTTCTGCTAGTAGCCTAATCACAAAGTTTGGCAGAGGAACACTGTCTCATCCTTGCTGTACCTAAAACTCAACAAAACAAGAAAAGAGACAATGCTAACTCCACCTTAACATTTTTTTATGCCTTTTGCAGGGCTGCATAGAGCACCAATACAGCAGCATCCCTGCATCATAGATAATACATGTTAAAGCAGTGTTAGCTTTATGTCTGTTTTCACCCAAAGCCGCCAGAGCTGCTTCTGCTCTGCTGAAATAAATAATGCCCAGGTGTCTGTTGGGTGACTAGCCAAAGCCACAATATCATTCCTCAGACGCCCATCTGAATGGATCTAATAACAGAGTGGCGCCGTGTTTCCATTACTATAATGAACTAAGCTGGTGGAAACAGAGACTATCTAGTGGAAGGTGGATAGATTGTTATGTCACAAATAGCACCAAGTCTATTCAGGAGGCTGAAGAAAAGGTCAAGAGAGGGCTGGCTATAGTTGCTGATGGCTTTTCTCAGTTCTTTAACTACTAATGTTGACTTAACGCTCAGATTTTTCTCTCTCCAACACCTTTCCCCACCATTATTATTATTATTATAAACATTTATATAGCACCAGTCATGTGCCTGGCACTGTACAGAACAAAAAATAGATGCGGTCCCTGCCAGTGGCTTACAATCTATCACTACCTTCTGCTACTTCTCAGACATGAGCAGTAATTGTGGTAGGAAAAAGGGATATTATTAGGGTTTGGTTTTTCAGATGCAAAGGTTTTTGAACTCATAGTAGAAAACTGACTAATTTGGGGGGGGGGGGCACCCAACTTGAAATGCGTTAGAAGAGCCTGATTGTCAGTAAATGCTGAGGACCAAGCTGTCATATTTGACACTCAAAAAACCACCAGCTTTTGAAAAACTCTGTGGTCCTTATCTTTTCCAAATATCTGTGACCTTGATTCCACATTCCTCCATAAACTATAGTCCCAGATATTCCTCCGCCACCCAGACAATGACTCCTGTTGAAAGCCATTTTAGAAGTAAATAATTATTCATCATTTAAAAAAAGGTGTTTAAAGGTTTCTTAACTGATCATCCAACAAAAAATGATAATCAGTTAAGAAATCTTTAAACATTTCCACATACTTGCTTTTTACTATATAATAATAATAATAATAATGCACTAGAATGACAAACATTTATATAGTGCCGGTCATGTATCTGGCGCTGTACAGAACATAGAAATAGATGTGGTCCCTGCCTGTGGCTTACAATCTAAAAGACAAGGAGGGGGAGGGAACAGTGGGAGAGACCGGGGAGAAGACAAACATTCAGGCGGATGCGAAGTCTCAGGTGCGTGTGCTTGGCTTGGTTACAATATGGTTCTTTTCTTATTTACGGTCTCTATATTTGGAATGTGAACAGGCAGTTGATTCATAGAAATGGATAATGGATCCTTCCAAATTAACAACAAGAATGGAAAGTGGTCACTTCCAATTCTAGGAAGCACAACCAAAATCAGAATATTTATAACAAGTGTGAGGCTCTACCAAAATATAATCAATTGCACATATTTCTCTTCTAGTTTGTTTTCACTTTCCAAAATCAATCACTTAAAAAAATAAAATCCTAGTTTTAATAATTCAGTATTCCTACAGTATCCTTATCTAGTCAGTTGATCAGGATTATAGGCAGCAATCTTATTTCACAAACTATATTTACACACAAATTTATCAGGAAAAAATTACAATGATAAAAGCTTTTTCATTGATTTCTAGATAAAATGTAAACTTTTCTTTAAATGCAAAGATTCACTTTTGTGGGGAGCACAAACATGAATCTTTGAATTACTAGGTAACACAGAACAAGGTGCTGGCTGGTGAGTCTTTATTTTCATATGTATCCATGCTGCACACGGTCTACACTTCACAAAAACACTGCCATTATGACAGGTATCTAAAGTAATTAATGGTGTTCACTTCGCTGTAGTATGTTTACTTTCAGTGATTAGAAGCCACAGTAAATATAAGCATTTGTATAGTGCCAGCTGTGTACCTGGTGCTTTACATAAGACAGATGCAGTCCTTACCTACGGCTCACAATCTAATAGACACAGAGGGGGAGACAAGGAGAGGGGACATAGGGAGAGACAAGGGATAAATAGCATTCAAGTGGATGCGAAGTCTCAGGTGCACGTGCTTGGCGTGGTTGCAGTTAGGCAGGAGTCTGCGGGGAGGGCAGACAGTAAATATTGAAAGGGAAGTTCTAACAGGCGTCAGGAAAGGTGGCGAGGATGAGGTGGGTTTTGAGGAGGGATTTGAAGGTGTGGAGGGAGAGGGCAAGGCGGATGTGGGCAGGGAGGGAGTTCCAGGCATGGGGGATCCTGAGGAGCTTCAGGATCCCCAGCAATGTCACGATTGCTGTTCCCATCAGCCCCCCGCCCCTAGAGAGCAACCAGGAAAGGGTTAAGTCGCTGGCTTCAGAATCAGGAAATTTTCTCCTGATGCTGCTGAGCCAGGCCCTTTGCTTCTCCACACACAGCCTGTTAATTTCACCTATCTGGGTGGAGGAAGCAAAGCTGGAGGGACATCCAGCCCCCACCCCAAAATTCCCAGCCCTCTGCAGACCAAGTAACCTCCTAATCTCCCCTTTTCATTGTGATCTTTGGTGGCAGGAGCTTAAACAACAGGGGGATCCCCCCCTCCTTGTGCTCCTGCCACCGAGGATCGTAATAAAAGGGTGGGGTGTGTGTGTGTGTATATATAGACCTTCTAGGGGAACCGTTCATAGTGCTCCCGATGCTGTGGAGACGGTTCCTTTTCTTCCTCCAGCTAGCTGGGTGAAATTAACAAGCTGTCTGAGGGAAGCAAAGGACCTGGCTCCTGGGAGCACTAGGAATGCTCCTCTCTCACCATCAAGAGCCATCTTTCACTGCTGGGGACAAAGGTACAGTGCCTGGGGAGCAAGAGTGTGTTACTAGACTTCCTAGGGCATCTTGTTTAATCTTGCAGCACAGAGGACTGCCTAATCATTTTCACCAGGCACTCCTCCCTGCTGCAAGGCATCCTCTCCCATGGAATGATCTGGCCCCTGTCTACTGCAGCAGAGCGTCCCAGTCCAAGGCAGTCTCTGCCCTGTTTCCCCCAGCCCAAGCACTGCTAGGCTCTGTAGGAAGCTGTGGCTCTATTACACAACAATCTATCAGCTGGGCACTGGAAACACTGGGTTCCTTGTACAGCCTTTTCAGAGAAAATGTCTTGGTGGAAGCACTGATCCACTCCTTTTCAACCCCTGTTAGTTCTTCCTTTTCAGATTTTCTCTTGCTTGCTGTGCTTTGCTGCTGATAAACTAGCGGAGGTTTGCTGGATCACAGATTGTTGGGTGAAATGCCCATGCTCAAACACGCTTGGAGCATACCTATCACCTTCTAGAACCTTCTAGAATCATTTTCATGCCACACAAAGTGTGCGTCTGAAATGGCAGTCTACTGATGAGCACTCTTATTATAGAAAGCATCAAGAGTGGGGTAATACTCTTCTAGTGTCAAGACTGGTTGCAGGTCTTCCAACATGGAGAACTGCCTAATCATTTAGCTAATTGGACACAGAGGCTGTGTATTTGTGTAGTGTGTAATGCATGTATTTGCGTGTGTGTGAATATTTCTGTGTTTATATTTGTGTGTGTGTATTTTGTGATTGAGTAGCTAGTGTCCGTGACAGTGTGTGCATGTCTGTGTGTGTGAGCGATCGAGAGATCGGTGGGTGGGTGTGAGAGAGGTATGTGTATGTGTGTGAGACACAAGTTCTCTTTAAATGCATTATCATCTACATATTTGCAGGAGCGTTTCACCCAACTGTGGTGGTCCCAAAATGCCAGTTTACTTTTATTAAATCAACTTCTATCAGCAAGTATGTCCACTTTGGGACAACACAAGCCTCTTCCTTGCACAAATGTTAAAAATACTTTGTCTCCCTTGCTTATGCTTTTCACCAGTTAAGATGTCACTTTCTTAAACCAACTCTGCAACTTTGCCTCCTTCCTCCCACCAAGGCAAGTAGCAAGCCCCCAACCATAGCCCTTTGCACCCCGCTGCTGCTGGGCAGAGAGAGAAGGGAGAACAATCCATGCTCTTCCAAAGCCTGGCAGCAGTGGGGTCCAAAGGGGTTTGGCTGGGGCCTTGCTGAGGGGGTGCCCTGGGAAGAGTACAATAGTGTGGAAAGCAGACACAGTTGCCATTGTTCAGTTGCCAATTGTGAAATTTACCTCAGCTGGGATTGTAGGCATTCAGCACCAGCTAAGTCCACGGACACTCAGCATCAGCAGCCTCTTAAAGAAGAATAGAGGCTAAACTTTTGTCCCTACTGATTGCTTTCACACT
Organism: Sphenodon punctatus; assembly: GCA_003113815.1. Lineage (NCBI taxonomy): Eukaryota > Metazoa > Chordata > Lepidosauria > Sphenodontia > Sphenodontidae > Sphenodon > Sphenodon punctatus. Next base: position 756,559 of record QEPC01014266.1, on the reverse strand, counting down.
CTATTGTACATTGTCTCTTTCCTCCTTCTAACAGGATTGTCAACATCACAAAGCCAGATCCAGAATGACAATAGATGAAAGTCTGCTGATGTGGATTTTTCTGTAGTGTAAACCTAGAGTATCTATTTTTTCAAGTAACCTGCTTCAGTGACTCAGACATTCAGCCATATTATATATTTTCTTCTTCACTACCTTTCTCTGCATCCCATCGTTTTGCAGACAACGAAACTGGATTAACCACAAATCTGAACAAAAACTAACAACCATAAATCTATGTGTCTGCTATATTAAATATTAAGCAGCCTTAGAATTTAACTTTCTATTTACACTTGTCTTACTCTGCATGAGCCCTCACCGAATCAAATAATGCTTACAGGACTTTACAATAGTGTAAGCAAAAGAAAATAGCCTTTAGGAGACAGTCTCTCTCTGTCTGAGCCTATCCCAGACACCATTGGCAAACTTACATGGCACATATAAAAAAGTCATGGAGCAGGGCTGAATTGTATTTCAGTTCATTTTCTTCCAACATCCTCATGGATCCTAGCTACATCACAGCAATATTACCATAAAAGGACAAATTAAGACTCAAGTCTCACCTCATCACTTTCTAATCTTTGAATCCTGTACACTCCTTGCTCCTCCGCTTAGCCTGATTCAGCTTGCAGTCCCTCTGTCCACATCTAATCCTCTCAACGTTTGCTTGCTGCATTCACCCCATGCCTCTGTCCTGTGAGCAGTGAGTGCTGCTGTGCTGGTGCTTCTGCGTCCACCTGGTCCCAGAGGCTGTTAGAGCTGCTTGGAGCCAGCGATGGCTACCGCATAACAGCCAATCACTGGTCACCAAATCCCGGATCTTTTGGGACAGTTCAAGAAATCTGCCCAGATGGGTCCAGCAGATCGAAAAAGAGGACCCGTTCGAGAAAAGCCAAACTGGATGGTTATGCCTGTTTGCTGTGGTCGGCTTCTGAACTAGGGGGGAGGGGAGGATGGCATAGCCCACAGAGTGACCACAGGCTCCAGGAAGTGCCCCTCTCATGTGTTAACATCTTTTATCTTTATTTCTCCTATCATGGAATCAGGGTAGAGAACAAACTACTTCAGCCAACAAGTCTTATTTATTACTGCTATTTAGGCATAGATGGATATACAAAAGCAAACAGCATTGCCAGTGTGAATATACTTGATCAGCTTGATTTTCCTAACAAAAACATATCTGCGAATAGCCAAACTTATTCATGATGAGACAGCATATAAAACCACACACGATGGCAGCACACTGCAAACACGACCTGGGTTGGAACACCATTGCCAACATGGTCTGGACTGGGTCGGCAGCAGAACAGATGTGTTGATGCTCAGTGCCCTGCCAGAATGGGAAGCCATGGCAGCCAATGATGGCCTGCCATGGCTGCTTGTTATGGTGGACCCGGTCTAGGAACACATGTGCAACCCTGGTGTGGCCCGCTTTGGCCTGATTGGGCAGACACTAGCCTGGGCTGTGACCTTGGAGGTTCCCCTAGGTGAGAGGCTGGGCTAGTCACCAACACAATCTGGGAAACCCCGGGTCAGCATCTGGTGGCGCCAGCACACATGTGCAGGCGGGGGTCTGTGCCTGAGCGTGCCACACTGGGCCAAACCAGTCCGCTGTCACTTTTATTTTTACCCAGTGAAGCATTAGTTGAAGAAAAAAATTAAAATGGTCAGTTCCAGTGCCCCTAGAATATTTCAGTCATCTCACACATTACAGTCATAAAATTTGCATGAGTAAATCTTCAAATAGATCTCTTTATTAATGAAATTTCTAGGTTATGTATCAGTTTACCAAAAGTAACTAGAGTACCTTAGGTTCTATCTAAAAATAGCATTTACCATGCTGGAAAACATGATTGAAGATCAGGAGTCTAAGTTTCTTTCTACTGACGCCCCTCTATAGAGGGCAGTGTAAACAGCAATCAAGTCCAAATTCTATAAGAGAGACCCATAACACACTGGTCTCATTTCTCTGGGCATTCCAAACCCATGTTATAAAATTTATTTAGTCATTTAAATATCTACCTCACCCTTCCCCATAGGCTCAGGGCAACTCACAACATAAAAACACACATCATAGAAATACAGTAAAACTCCATTCCTCATTAAAAACTCACCCTCACCCCTAAACCCACCTCAACCCCTAACACCGCCTGCGAAATGCTTTGCTAAAGAGAAAAGTTTTTCACTGCTTCCAGAAAATGCTCAGGCTCGGACTCTGACAGACCTCTGGGGAAAGGGAGCTCCATAACATAGGGGCAGCAACCAAGAACGCCTCTCTGTGGTCCCCGTCATGTGAACAAGATTGGCAGGTGGTACTTGAAAGAGCACACTCCCAGCCGACTGCAGGGGTTGCAATGGAGCATGGAAGGAAAGGCAGTCTCATATGCAGGACCCAGGCTGTTTAGGGCTTTAAAGGTTAGAACCAGCACCTTGAACTGTGCCTGGAAAGCTATAGGAAGTCAGTGCAGATTATAGAGCACAGGTGTAATGTGCTCATGGCAACCCATCCCATACATTCTGCTCGCCCCACCTCCTGAAATTCTGCACCAGCTGCAGCTTCTGAATAGTCACCAAGGCCAGCCCCATGTAGAGCGCATCACAGTAGTCTAGCCTTGACGTGATGAAAGCATGGATGATGGTGGTCAAAGCAGAATCAGAAAGAAAGGGATGCAGCTTCCTCACCAGATGAAGTTGGTGAAAAGCACTCCTGGTCATCACCGCAATTTGATGTTCCAGGCGCAGCAAAGGGTCCAAAGCACTACAAGGATGCAAATTTGAGTAACCAGAGGGGACTGGAGCGCTTCAATAAAAGGGGTCCCAATTCCCTTCAAGTCATCGGGTTGGCCAGCCATCATCACTTCAGTCTTGTCTGGATTCAGCTTCAGTCGGCTCATGCTTATCCAGTTCCCAACAGCAGCCAGGCATTGGCTAAACACAGAGACTACAGGACCTGGGTCATATGAAAAAGAGGTAGAGCTGGGTGTCATCAGCATACTGATGGCACCTCACTCGAAACCTCTGAATGATCTCATACAGCAGCCTCAGATACTCATTGACCAAAAGGGAAGACAAGATATAACCCTGTGGGACACCACAGGGGAGTTCCCAAGGGGATGATGAGCTCTCTTCATTACCACCCGCTGGGACCTCCCAGACAGGAATGAATGGAACCACTCAAGAACAGTCCTGTGCATCCCTGCTAGGTCCAGTTGCGTCAACAACACCCCATGATCAACAGTATCAAAGGCTGCTGAAAGGTCCAACAAGATCAACAGGGCACAATTCTCCTTGTTGATCTCCAGGTATACATCATCGACCAAGGCCACAGGTGCAGCATCTGTACCCTGGACAAAAGCCTAACTGAAACAGGTCCAAGAATCCGATAGCATCGAGAGGAGTCTGACGCTGCTGGGCAACCACCCATTCAATAACCTTCCCTAAAAAGGGAGGGTTAGCGACAAGGCAATAGCTGGCTGGGGAGTCAACATCCAAAGATGGTTTCTTGAGTAGGGTCCAGAGAACTGGTTTTGAGCACGTTCGACAACCAACCCTAGCCAGCAACAGGGGTGCCTTGGCTTTGTTTTTGTTTTTTTAAATCGTCTGTTACTTTTAAAATAATTAACATATTTAAATTCCCATTGTAGTCTATGGGAGAACGCAAAGCTGCATTTATGTTTCCTAGCGTGGCTTGGTAGGACTACATTTCCCAGGATGCCACACTAGGAAACATGGCAGCCCTCAGCATGTGAGCAGCAGTCACAGGCCTTTAAATAGCAGCGGTGATGGCAACAGGCAAGTGGACAGGGGTGTGTGTCCCCTTCTCTCTCTGTCCCCTTCTTATGTGTCCCTCTGTTGTGTGTGTGTCCCCCTTCTCTGTGTGCGTGTGTGTCTCCGCATTTCTCTCTCACTGTTTCTACCCCTTCTGTGTGTGTGTCCTTCTCTCTGTCTGTGGGGAGGGGGTTGTGTGTGTGTGTGTGTGCATCCCCTTCTTTCTCTGTGTGTCCCCTCGTGTGTATGTGTCCCCCCATGTTTCCGTGTGTGTGTGTATTTGTGTTCCACGTGTCCCCCGTGTGTGAGAATGTCTCCCCACTTCTGCATGTGTTTTCCCCGTGTGTTCCCTTGTGCGTGTGTTTGTCTCCCCTGTGTTCCTCCCAATGTATGTCCCCGTGTCTGTGTCCATGTCTCCGTGTGTGTCTACATCCCTCTACTGTGTGTTCCCTGTTTATACCCTGTCTCTTATACACATCTAGATGTGTATAAGAGACAGCTCGTGTCCTCTGCATGCAGTGCGTTCCCATGTGTCTGTGTCCCTAGTGTGTCCCCGTCTCCCCGTGTGTGTGTGCACGTCCATGTCCACGTTTGTATGTTCCCTGTGTGTGTGTGTGTCCCCTCTCTCTGTGTCCCCCCAAGTCCCAGTGTGTGTCCCCCCTCTGTGTTGGGGGGTGGGTGTTGGTGTGTCCCCCCCATGTGTGTATGTATGTCCCCCCTGTGTATGTGTCCCCCCGTGTTGTGCCCACATCCTACTGTGTGCGCATCCGTGCCCCCTTGTGTGTGTCCCTCCTCTGTATGTGTGTTTGTGTCCCCCCCGTGCGTGCTTGTGTGTGTCCTCCCCATGTCCCCGTGTGTGTGTCCCCCATTTGTGTGTCCGGGTCCTACCATGCATTTCCCCCATGTGTGTGCTTTTCTGTCCACATGTGTGTGCATGTGTCCCCCTATGTTCCCATGTGTGTGTCCATCCCATGCATCCCCATGTGTTTATGTGTCCCCCATGTTTGTGTCCGTGTCCATGTGTGCGTGTCCCACTGTGTGTGTCTGTGTTTCCCTCTGTGTATTTATGTGTCCCCCCCCCCCATGTGTGTATGTCTGTGTCCACCTGTGTGTGTGTGTCCCTCTCTGTCTGTGTGTGTCCTTGTCCCCCATGTGTGTCCCTGAATGTCCGGGTGCGTGCATGTGTCCCTGTCTGTGCTCCTGCGCACACGCATCCTCACGTACGGAGGCACCAGAAAAAATGGAGGTGTCCATGCGTGGTGATGTATGGGGATGGGTGTGTGCCCCGTCTGAACCCTCCCCCACCCACTGCACATGGACTGAGGCCCGTGTAAAAAGGGCCTATGATGCATATTAAGTCACTATTTCTTTATGAGTTTTAACTTGTCTCAAACAGAATGGAGGCTGGCAGAATTTCTTCTTAGATTTTCAGTATATCTGATGCTGTGTTCCAAATAATGTCTGGCAAAAATAAGTTATGAAAATAGTAATGCACTTTTGTAAGACATTCATAATTAAAAGCTGTTCATATGTTTATTTAAAAGTACAAGTAAATAACAATTGGCATAAAATGCATAAAAATACAGAGTACCGCTCTGTTCTGTTAACACTGTGTAATCACAAACATTTTTCTTATATAAAAGACACCATTTAGCTGCATTTTCAATTTCATCAAAATATTTTAAAATGTTGTCTTCACCTCTAAGACCTTCTAGTGGCCCAGCTTAACAAACTTTGCCCAAAATTTGTCTTTTGATAAAAGTTAAAAGAAGTTAATTTTACATCCCATCCTTGCCTCCAAAAGCAGACTTTATTTAAAACTAAATTGCACAGGTAAAATGTTTATCTGGGTTGATACCACTTTCTTAACATATGTTCAGTATTTTATTAGTACTGTCACAGTTGTAAAGGTTGTAGAAAGAGACATCATTTACTAATGTTGGGTGCATTCAAGGCTTCTTCTGCAATATAGACCAAGGTCTTGTTGTTAAACTGCTGTTGGCTAAAATTAACAAACACTTGGCACATCTTGATTACCTGCATTATCTTCTAGTGGCTGTAAAACATATAGACATTGTATCACGTCTGTTAATTGCCCTTACATTCTACCATACAGAAGGTGAACTCCTTTGTAAAAATAAGTTCTGTATTACCCACAGTATCAGGACCACAACAACAAAAATAGGTTTCAGAAAAGGAAGGATGGCTGCATTGTCAAAGGATAAGACAATGCTGTTGTAGCATATTTTAATATTTGCCATATTGCATGTTTCCACTCAATCTTTTGACCAGACATAAACTATATTCAAAGGTTTTCCTTCCTGTACTGTTTGGGATTTCTTTCATACCTCCCAAGTATTTGAAAAATAGCATTAGTTCAAAAGAAATAAAGTGGGCATGGTTTAAGTTCTTTTGTACATTGTTCTAATACGTCATCTATTATTACTCAGCCAATAACAAATATATTTTAATGTATTAATTTAGTACTACTGTACTAAAGCCATAAAATAAATGACAGATATTGCCTGAACAAATAATTTTTCCTGTTTAAAGATTCACTTGTTCCTTTTGAATATACTGGTTAAAATACTGCTTAGTGGTTTTTTGTCTGATAATAACAATGTAAAGATAAAATAAAAAAATAATGGTTCTAACACAAGCAGAATGGACACCATCTAAAAATATTTCCATATTTTTTTCATTTTTCATTTCACTTTTAATTTATACCCCGCCTCTCCCATCACAGATGGCTTGAGGCAGCTCACAACAATATCACAATAATATTGAAGATGGATGTAAACAATGACCTGTTTTACAATGATCAAGAACTCTTATTGAGTTTCTCAAAAGGAAAACCCCTCATATAGGTGTTCTTATCCATGTCTGATTTCATCATGAAAATTCACAAATATATAAAAAATACTGCATTATCCAAGACACCAGGGAGCGTTTAAGACTATATTGTGACGGCTATGTGAGAAAACTGTGGCAAGATGCTACACCGCTATCCACCGACTCCTGACTGCCTAGCACCAAGGGTTTAAATTAACTGGTTTTACTGAGACAGACGGTCAGCTTCATTTCAATATTTTATTGGTTGTGAAAGCTGCAATTTCCTTTTAGGGCTGCTTTTATTAACTGTTTTTGAATCAGTGTTAAGAAAGAATCTGCAAATACATAACCATTTGCATAGCAAATCTCAAAGGACTGATCCTGAAATAGAAATCCAAACTGGCAAGTTCTATAAGAAGAATTACTTTAAAAGTGATAAAAAATAAAGATTACACATTTCCTTTTTAAAAAACAGGTTTGGTATAAAAGGGTTGGGTTTTTTCCCCACAGCTCAAGTTTTAGTTTTTTGCACAGAAGGGTTATTCCCTAGTAACTTTTAAGACTTTGAATACACTGTTCCTGAATACTGTGATGAAGTGTGGTCTGGAATCCTTACTCATAAGGTTGCATAAGGGAAGTTTGCCAGCATTGGCAGGATCTTCTATGTCCCAAATCTCAGGCATACTGCACCCAGGCCTAAAAAAACCATATTAATATATAAGCATAAGCAACAGTAGAGAAGAAGAAATCAAGGAAAACTTTAGCAAGGTTTTTACACGGAGACGTAAAGGTAGGTGAGTGACAAAGGAGAAGAAATTTACTTTTTGATATACAAAGAGGTGACATCTTATCATCAGATAACCAGGTGTGTGTCCTGTTCCAAGGGCTGTTAGAGACTGGCCCTTTAAAGAAACGGGCTGCAAGGCCCTTTAAACTGTAATCTGCCAGGAGATCAGGGGGGAAGAGGACACCTGTGAGCCAGACAGCTGGAACAAGGTCTTCTGGGTGGTAGGAGGGCACAGGCTCCCAGGATAGAGAGCTGCTGGGAGCAGACAGTAGTGGTAGGGAAGCTGCCAGCAGTGCGGACATGAAACATACCAGACCGGCACAGGTCAGAGAAGAGAACCGAGGCGGCCATGAGACAACAGGAAATTGACACCACTGGAAGAGCAGTGGAGCGGCTGAGAACACTCAGTGGTGGGAGTGAGACAGGACTGAGCAATCCCCTGAAAATAGCATGGGCTAACATCAGGAAGTTTCCGAGGCAAGGGACTAAATTCTGGGCAGTATGGGAGCCAGACCCTGGCCTGGACAATGCAGGGTAGAGACTGAAACTAAAGAGCTTGCCTGGAGCAGGACTAGAGCCAGAGGAACTGGGGAAGCGTTTGACTAGGGAACTGTGGGAAGGGGCTGTTACACAACCCCATAAGCTATGGTACGAGCTCCTGTACACAGGTATTTTAAACTTAGTGCTAATGTTAAAAGGTTAGGTCCTTAAGACACTGACTGACAACAATGCAGGGATGGGCTAAACAAACAGCACACAGGGTGAAATGGCAGTGAGCAACACCACCAGAATTTTCCCCTATTGTTATCAAAAATTCATCTGTCAGTGGAAAGCAGTATGGGCTGCTCTCCCTTGCAGGTGATGTGGCTCCACAAACTAAGTTGGAACTGCAAGTGGGATCTCGCCATCTGTGGATAAGGTTGTGATCTAATTGATATTTGATGCAGTTTGCATTGTGTTTGTTGTTGTCTGGAATAATAGAATTGGATTTAAGACTCAAAACAGGGTCACATAAGAAAAGTTTGGGGAATTACTGGTCAATGGATCTGTGCATGTGTGTCCATAGATGTGTGGGAGAACTTGATTTAATGTGGACATATGACAGCATTTGATTCAACTTGGACATTTAATGGTATCTAACAACATTTGATTTCACTTGGCTAAATTTAAATTGAACCATACTAAACTTTGCTGAAAATTTAACCATATGTTCTGTGTTCTTGAATACTTAATCATTAAAACTTAGTATAAGCACATGCAGAGTTTGAAAAGATACAGAAGACTTTCACTAATTACAATTGTAGCTGCCTGTACAATAATATTTGCTTAGTTAAACTGAATTTTAATCTTGTAATTAGGTGCTTTAATTACAGGCAAACATAGGTACATGTCATACTATCATTAAAAGTGCTAATATGAATAAAGTTAATTTCATAAGAGTTTGCAGAACTGGGCCCAAACTCATTGCTACTACTTTATTATGATTAATAATATAATTTCAAAATGCAATTTTAATTTGAGCTAGCTGATATCTTTGATTATATCAATGATTGATGTGTTTGAATAATATGATAATATATTATGAATGGATATCAACTACTCTAGTGGGTCTCTGAACAGATAAGTTTGGTTCACTTTTGTTTTTATATAAAGTAATTCTAAACTGGATAAATTAAATTAAAACAAGAACTTTGTTACACGTGAACTAAAATTGCAAATTCTGATGATGGCATGGCTTTTTAAAATTACACTACTCTTCTCTAAAATCCAGTGTATTGATCAGCTCTATTTTGGGAAAAACATACATGTTGAATACTCACTTAGTTCTCCTCAGACACCAAGAATCTTCCAAAATGTAATAATCCACTCCTAATTTTAGCAATTCCTTTTTCACGTCTTCTGCTAGTTTTCGACTATACATGGAATAAACTATTTTAGTTCTTGCCCTTTGAAAAGAAAAATCACAAAAATTGTTAACAGCCAGCAAAGAAGACATTATTTAGTATGGATGATTCTGCTACTGTGAGGTACCAAAATTAAGGACCACCAAACAACAAAAATGTAACACGTGCTATTGTGCACCCTGATCGGCTAGGCCAGTGCTTTTCAACCAGTGTGCGGCAGCACACTGGTGTGCCGTTAGAATGCTGGGCCAGGAAGGCTCGTTGTGGTGGCATGCAGCGTACGAGAAAAGCTGTGTGCTACTGCATGTGTGCTGCCATTTTCCCGAGGCACACTGGGAGTGGTGGAGACTTGGGAGCATGTGATGGGGACCCAGACTCCTCTTCACTGCCGTTCCTGATGCCGCTGCCTGGATCCAGAGACTTCTCCTCGCTGCTGCTGCTACTCCACATGAATCCCTGGGTTCCTCCTCGCTTCTGCCACTTCTGTTCCTGCCGTTCCACATGGATTCCCAGGCTCCTCCTCACTGTCACTTGGATCCGGAGGCTCCTCCTTGCCGCCACTCCTGTTCCTGCCACCGCTGCATGTGGATCCCTGGGCTCCTCTCACTGCCGCTGTCACTGGTGCTGGTATCTCTGAGCTCCTCCTTGCTGCTGCTGCTGCTGCTTCTTTTCCTGGGTCCTTCCTGCTGCTGTCAGTCCTGCCTGTCTCAGGGCTAAGTTTTTTTTTGGGGGGGGATGTTGGGCTTGCCTCAGGCCCTGCGCGCTCTGCCTTTTTATTTGTTGTTGGTGGGGGGCTCATTTGGTTGGGGGTAGTTGTCCCTGCACACTTTGTCTTTTTATTTGTTGGGGGTGGGAGGGCTTATATTTGGTTGCAGTTAGGTTGCCCCTGCACGCTCTGCCTTTTTATTTGTGTGTTGGGGGGTGGGCTTCCATTTGGGGATGTTGGAAAGGTTAGGGTTAGGCAGTTAATAAAATCATTTGGTGATGGGGAGTCTTTTGCTTTGCCAGGTCTCAATCATGAAGGGCTCACAGAGCCTCAAAACTAGTGACACCAACTGCAATGGATATGTTCTTGAGGAAGACCACACTAGCTCCTGTAGCTTCATGTAGCAGCACAAAAGAAAGAGAGCCTTCAAGTAAGAAGATAAAGTCTCTGACCAGGCAGTATAATGAAGACTACTTGGGATCAGTTTTTTTTCTGGTGTGGTGATGCTTCATCTCTTATGCCCGAGTGCTTAATATGCAGAGAAAAATTATCAAGCAAATGTACGGTCCCAAGTAAGTTGAAACGCCACCTTTCTACTAAACACCGAACTTACATGGGATTAAATTTTTTTTTTTTTATTTTTTTTTTAAAAAGAGGTTCCAGAAAGAAAATGCAAAGCAGAGTAACCTTATGAGAGCCTCAGCACCAATTTCAGACAAAGCTTTGGAAGCTAGTTATAATGTTGCCAAGTTAATTGCCAAGACGAAAAATCGGCAAGACACTTATTTTGCCAGCATGCAAGGAAATTGTACGTGCACCGCTTGGAGAAAAAGCAGTGAAGGAGGTGGAGAAGGTGCCGCTTTCAGACAACACAATTAGCAGGCAAAGTTGTTATGTCTGTTGATATGGAAGCTTCCTTAATACAGAAGATGCAAAAACCTGGTAAATTTGCATTACAAATTGATGAGTTGACTGACGTCTCTGGCTGTGCTCAACTCCTTGTAATTGCCCACCTTGCTGATGAGAACTGTATTCAGCAGTGCTATTTTCTCTGTAAGGAATTGCCTCAGCGTACAACAGGCAATGAAATATTTTGTGTTGTTGATAATTACTTAAGAGAGCAATATACCCTGCCAGAACTGCATCAGCATCTGCACAGATGGCGCAGCCTCCGTGACTGGGAGTATGAAGGGACTTTTAGCCAATGTGAAAAAAGAAAATCCAGCAGTTCAAGTCATTCATTGCTTCTTACATCATGAAGCCCTCATGGTGAAAAACCTTCCAGGTGACCTCATGTCGGTTTTACATCAAATTGTCAAAATTGTAAGCCTCATTAAGGCAAGACCACTTAATTCAAGAATTTTTTCAGTTCTTTGTGAAGAGATGGGAGCAAACCACCAGACGATATTTCTCCACACAGTGATACGTTGGCTTTCACGGGGCAAGGTACTGTCAAGAATTTTTGAGCTGAGGGATGAAGTGCGGCAGTTTTTGATAAATAACAGAGTATCAACATGCCACTTTATTTGAAGATGAGTATTGCCTGAAGAAGTCGGTGTACCTATCTGACATTTTTGAGCATCTTAATGAGCTCAATCACAAAAATGCAAGGACAGAAAGAAAACGTGCTTACCTGCACAGAGAAACTAAATGGATTCAAGTCCAAACTGCAACTGTGGCATGTGGAAGTTCAAAAACGTGGTTCATTGGAAATGTTCAAAAGGACCAGTGAGATGGAACCAGAGGAAAGGTTCTTTGATGTGATCGCAGAACATCTAGACATGTTCCAGGGCAAGTTTCAGCATTACTTGAAACTCTCCAGCACTGAGCAATGTAACTGGGTTGGTAGCCCTTTTAATCCATACATAGCTGCTTCCACCAAGGAGCTTCCCTTGAAGGAACAAGAGGAATTCTTGGAACTCCTCAATGATTGCACTCGCAAGCTAGCTTTTACAGAAATATTCTTGGACACATTTTGGCTCCATGTAAGAACTGAATACCCAACTATCTCCGGCTGTGCAGTTGATGTGCTTATACCTTTCTCCACAACATATGCTTGTGAACTGAGTGTTTGAGGACAGGAGAGAGGGTGTCCCATTCTTAGAGAGGTTATGCCCCTTTGAGGGTATAATTGTGGAGACAGTACAGCATGTCCTCTGTGAGTGCCATCTGTACGACAATGTGCGGGATAAATATCTGCACTCCTTCCTACAGAACTTCCCAGGTAGGCTGGCCCATAAGTCTGATGGTGTATGCTTTAACCAATCCAGCTTTTCTCCAATCAGTGGCTAAATTTTTAGTCTATGCAAGTTCTTTGAGGCAAATGTTTATGGAAGGTAAAGCTAGGATTGAGCTGTCTCAACTTGATTAAGGATGTAGAGCTTGCCTGCGCCTGTTGGTTTTATTGTAATAATGGATCTTTTTTTGTATTTAACTCTGTCTCTATTTGCTAGAGCTGTATGATACTCTTAGGGCTTGCAGCCCGGTTTGTATTTTCCTTTGTATTTAAATTTATTTGTCTGGCTATAGCCATTGGCTTGGCTGAATAAACTAAACTTGTACTTGTACACTGAATTTAATAAAAAGCAAAAAGAGATCCTGTCTAAAGAGCACTGACCATGAACTTCGAGTGGTTCTTAGTAACATTGAGCCAAATATTAAAGGGCTGTGTCCTGTCAAACAAGGCCAGGTATCACACTAATGACAAATACATTTTTTTTCTGATAAAGGGGACAGTAACATTCTATCTGATTTTTTGTTAAGTTTTAAAATTTAATTTTAAAATAAAAATAGTTCTGTTCAGGTATATTGCTCTCTTTTAACTAATTATCAACAACATGAGCCAGTCAGGGAGCCAGGCAAGAAACCTTTCCTCCCATCTTCCCTGCCCAAGGAACCAGCTGGGGGGTGGACCCAGGAGGTCACTTTGAAGTTGCTGTGACTGCAACTGCGCTGCACCAGGGAGCCAGGCAAGAACTAACTACTTTTTACTACTTTAATTAAAAACATTTATTATTATTTTAGTTATTGTTTCACAGGCCTACCACCATTATCTTGCTGCTCTGCTTTGCCATGTATTTGTGTGCCCTTGGCTTGTGTTTACCCTTGCCAGCTTTGCTTTGCCATGTGTGCTGGACTGGGGCAGTGACTGGTTTGTTTCCCCCTGCCAGCTTTGCCATGTGTGCCACCTACCGTTGGGTTGGCTCCGCCTACCGTTGGCCACAAAGCTGAAACAAATGTATAAGTGTGCCTCAGAGCTCCATCCAAATTTACAAGTGTGCCACGGAATGGAAAAAGTTGAAAAGCACTGGGNAAAAGAGGTTCCAGAAAGAAAATGCAAAGCAGAGTAACCTTATGAGAGCCTCAGCACCAATTTCAGACAAAGCTTTGGAAGCTAGTTATAATGTTGCCAAGTTAATTGCCAAGACGAAAAATCGGCAAGACACTTATTTTGCCAGCATGCAAGGAAATTGTACGTGCACCGCTTGGAGAAAAAGCAGTGAAGGAGGTGGAGAAGGTGCCGCTTTCAGACAACACAATTAGCAGGCAAAGTTGCTATGTCTGTTGATATGGAAGCTTCCTTAATACAGAAGATGCAAAAACCTGGTAAATTTGCATTACAAATTGATGAGTTGACTGACGTCTCTGGCTGTGCTCAACTCCTTGTAATTGCCCACCTTGCTGATGAGAACTGTATTCAGCAGTGCTATTTTCTCTGTAAGGAATTGCCTCAGCGTACAACAGGCAATGAAATATTTTGTGTTGTTGATAATTACTTAAGAGAGCAATATACCCTGCCAGAACTGCATCAGCATCTGCACAGATGGCGCAGCCTCCGTGACTGGGAGTATGAAGGGACTTTTAGCCAATGTGAAAAAAGAAAATCCAGCAGTTCAAGTCACTCATTGCTTCTTACATCATGAAGCCCTCATGGTGAAAAACCTTCCAGGTGACCTCATGTCGGTTTTACATCAAATTGTCAAAATTGTAAGCCTCATTAAGGCAAGACCACTTAATTCAAGAATTTTTTCAGTTCTTTGTGAAGAGATGGGAGCAAACCACCAGACGATATTTCTCCACACAGTGATACGTTGGCTTTCACGGGGCAAGGTACTGTCAAGAATTTTTGAGCTGAGGGATGAAGTGCGGCAGTTTTTGATAAATAACAAAGAGTATCAACATGCCACTTTATTTGAAGATGAGTATTGCCTGAAGAAGTCGGTGTACCTATCTGACATTTTTGAGCATCTTAATGAGCTCAATCACAAAAATGCAAGGACAGAAAGAAAACGTGCTTACCTGCACAGAGAAACTAAATGGATTCAAGTCCAAACTGCAACTGTGGCATGTGGAAGTTCAAAAACGTGGTTCATTGGAAATGTTCAAAAGGACCAGTGAGATGGAACCAGAGGAAAGGTTCTTTGATGTGATCGCAGAACATCTAGACATGTTCCAGGGCAAGTTTCAGCAATACTTGAAACTCTCCAGCACTGAGCAATGTAACTGGGTTGGTAGCCCTTTTAATCCATACATAGCTGCTTCCACCAAGGAGCTTCCCTTGAAGGAACAAGAGGAATTCTTGGAACTCCTCAATGATTGCACTCGCAAGCTAGCTTTTACAGAAATATTCTTGGACACATTTTGGCTCCATGTAAGAACTGAATACCCAACTATCTCCGGCTGTGCAGTTGATGTGCTTATACCTTTCTCCACAACATATGCTTGTGAACTGAGTGTTTGAGGGCAGGAGAGAGGGTGTCCCATTCTTAGAGAGGTTATGCCCCTTTGAGGGTATAATTGTGGAGACAGTACAGCATGTCCTCTGTGAGTGCCATCTGTACGACAATGTGCGGGATAAATATCTGCACTCCTTCCTACAGAACTTCCCAGGTAGGCTGGCCCATAAGTCTGATGGTGTATGCTTTAACCAATCCAGCTTTTCTCCAATCAGTGGCTAAATTTTTAGTCTATGCAAGTTCTTTGAGGCAAATGTTTATGGAAGGTAAAGCTAGGATTGAGCTGTCTCAACTTGATTAAGGATGTAGAGCTTGCCTGCGCCTGTTGGTTTTATTGTAATAATGGATCTTTTTTTGTATTTAACGCTGTCTCTATTTGCTAGAGCTGTATGATACTCTTAGGGCTTGCAGCCCGGTTTGTATTTTCCTTTGTATTTAAATTTATTTGTCTGGCTATAGCCATTGGCTTGGCTGAATAAACTAAACTTGTACTTGTACACTTAATTTAATAAAAAGCAAAAAGAGATCCTGTCTAAAGAGCACTGACCATGAACTTCGAGTGGTTCTTAGTAACATTGAGCCAAATATTAAAGGGCTGTGTCCTGTCAAACAAGGCCAGGTATCACACTAATGACAAATACATTTTTTTTCTGATAAAGGGGACAGTAACATTCTATCTGATTTTTTGTTAAGTTTTAAAATTTAATTTTAAAATAAAAATAGTTCTGTTCAGGTATATTGCTCTCTTTTAACTAATTATCAACAACATGAGCCAGTCAGGGAGCCAGGCAAGAAACCTTTCCTCCCATCTTCCCTGCCCAAGGAACCAGCTGGGGGGTGGACCCAGGAGGTCACTTTGAAGTTGCTGTGACTGCAACTGCTGTGAAGTTGCTGTGACTGGACTGTGCTGCACCAGGGAGCCAGGCAAGAACTAATTACTTTTTACTACTTTAATTAAAAACATTTATTATTATTTTAGTTATTGTTTCACAGGCCTACCACCATTATCTTGCTGCTCTGCTTTGCCATGTATTTGTGTGCCCTTGGCTTGTGTTTACCCTTGCCAGCTTTGCTTTGCCATGTGTGCTGGACTGGGGCAGTGACTGGTTTGTTTCCCCCTGCCAGCTTTGCCATGTGTGCCACCTACCGTTGGGTTGGCTCTGCCTACCGTTGGCCACAAAGCTGAAACAAATTTATAAGTGTGCCTCAGAGCTCCATCCAAATTTACAAGTGTGCCACGGAATGGAAAAAGTTGAAAAGCACTGGGCTAGGCAATTAAGGGGGAGGATGGAAGGGGTGGATGTGCTATTGTGCACCCTGATTGGCTAGGCAATTAAATGACTGTACCTGCTGCACATGGCAACACGTGCTGAGGCGCGCTGAATAATTCCAAAGTTTTCCGAGGTCTCGGAGTCTGAATCTTTGGAAATAGCACCAAGTCCTCTGTCAGATTACTCGGAACTTCAGTATTCAGCCCGAATAGTACTCGGAAGTACTATTCAGTACAGCCCTACTCTCTACATGAGACCTCCCTTCATACCTTCAAATCTCTCCTTAAAACTCACCTCTTTCGCTCTGCTCTGTCTGACTCTTTATCCTGCTGAGCCACTATTTCCTATACCTATGGTCTGTTTACCCTTATCCTTGCCACATGGACTTGCCTGCTGTCATTCTCATCGTAACCAAGCCATGTATGTGCACCTGAGACCTCGCATCTTCATGAATGTTAGACCCCTTGTCTCTCCCGCAGCGCCTGTCTCTCAGATTGTAAGCCCTAGGGGCAGGGACCATGTCTATTTTATTACTTTGTAAAGTGCCAGGTACACAGCTGGGACTATATAAATGTTTGTTAATATGAGCCTTTCTTTTTGCTCTGTCAGGTGAAGGGTGTGTACAAAACACTACCACAGCAGCAGCACCTGCTCACTACTGTCCCAGACAGTAGTGAGTGGGCCTGCCAGAATCTGAGCTGCTCCGTGGTGTGGGGAAAAGGAGACTATAAGCAGCTCATCATAGCACTGTTGCCCTGGTATGTGCTTCATTTCCCGCTCCCCTCCCTCAAAAAATAAAAACACCAGACTTTTAGTTGTCCTTCCAGATTTACAGTCATAAATTAGAAGAGGCATAATTTTAGAGGAATAAAACTGAAGTTGGAAACTTACCTGAGCCCTGCATCTTCATAATGTGGATGATTTACAATAGGTCTCAGTGCAGACAATTTGACACTTGACATTGTGGGCATTGCTCCTGCAAAAACAGCATCTGAAATATAATGGAAGACATATATACAGTAAAAAGGATTTTCTATTTTAATTTTGATAAGACCTATAACAGCACATCAGCAGTGGAACAAAGTAAAACTAAGGAAAGATTTTTTTGTATTTGGTTAAAATAATTCCCCCATTTTAGTAGGTTTAAAATTTTTAGTTGTTTGTGCTGAGAACTTGGCTGAAATTGCCCATGAAAGAGACACCAAGATTTTGAAACATGATTTGTGATTTACTGCTGAGCACCTTTAAAAAACAACTACCCCCAAACAAAACCACACAACAAAAAAGACCTACTCCTGTGTTAAGGCTTCTCAAGCTGGACTGCCAAATTCAAAAGCATCCAAAAGTCATTTGTAATTTTTGAAAATCTTGGCAATAGTATAAATCCTAAACAAATTCACAAATTGAGTAGCTTAACAATTTAAGATACTTTATAAATAAGACTAGCGGCCAAAAGATTGGGGGGGGGGGAAGTTCTGTTGCACCCCCCTCCCTTCTAAGAGAAGGTTTGATGATTGGATAAGATACTTCAGATCATGAGTTTTCAGAAGATGTATGTTGTGGAACTCAACTCATGGCCGGTAGTAGACATATTGGCAGTTATTGAGGGGAGCTGAAGTATTTGAAATTTTCACAATTTGAAAATGACACGTCCTATCTAAAAAGAGTATAGGACTGCAAATATAGCAAATCTAATTTCATGTAAGTGTTTTTATTGCATGTCTCTATTATAGTTTTTGAGATATTTAGTAAAATATGTAAATAAGGTACTAATGAAAGATGACATTCTTCAGTAGATCCTGATACTTTTATGAGAAACTAAGTTGGAAAGATGCACTATGACAACTTTCATAGATCATATGGCATGCCTACATAAAATAAAATCGAGAGCAGATTCCTTATTTCTCGAAAGTACCTGGTTTCTTCCACTATTTCTTATTTTCAGAGATTTGAACGTTTGACATCTTTTTCTTACTTTTGGTCTTTTAATACTTTTGGTGATTTATTGCATGGGCTTCAACAGTTATTACTCAGTGCATTTAAGGAAAGCAACATAGTCACAATAATATCAGACAGGTATGATAATGATATGTCTATCAAAGCATCAGAAAGAGAAAGACTAAAAGGAATAGTGGAAGAAACCAGAAATATGAACATGTATCTTTCCAATCCCAAGAACAAGGATAATTTCAATAACTTTGCTTTTGTGGAGTGCTGTAAAACCATGTCTAATGTTCTTACGTCCGGGCAAACATTGGTCTTATCAGGAGGCTTTGCGAAACATGAACAGGTGGTGGAAATACATAAGGAGCAAGTAAAAACTTCCCGAACTATTCTCTAGCCAAGAGGAAGCTAACAGCAGGATCTTTCTCTGTGTTGCTGACTCTGCCAATTGCTACAAAACAGAAAATGCGATCATACTTCACCAGACACGGATATTCTTGTGCTTGGGACATATGCAGTCTCATTACTTTCCTGGTGTCTGGCTGCTGTGGTGGACTGGATGAGGACTAGCCGACTGAAGTTGAATCCTGACAAGGGAGAGGTGATGCTTGTTGGTAGGGTCGGTGTCCCCCGTTGTTCACCCAGTGTTAGCACTGGGAGTACTTCTGGACTTGCAGCTGTGCCTGGATGTCCAGGTGGTAGCTGTGGCCAGGAGTGCTTTCCGCCAGTTACATCTGGTGAGGTGGCTCTACCCGTATGTCTTGGACTCCAATCTCACCACTGTCATCTATGCATTTGTCACCTCGAGGCTAGATTACTGTAATGCCCTCTATGTGGGCCTGCCCATGGTGATGGTCTGGAGACTGCAGCTGGTGCAGAATGCGGCGGCCCATCTCCTTACGGGGACGGGTCACCGGTAGCATATTACACATGTGCTCCGTGCTCTGCACTGGGTGCCTATAGTCTTCCGGGCCTGATCCAAGTTGCTGGTGTTAACTTATAAAGTTCTAAATAAAGCTATAAATTGTGAGCCATCCGGGGCTGTTTTTTCCAGAGGGGCAGGGTATAAAATTGTAGAAATAAATAAATAAATAAATGGTCCAGGACCCTAGCTATCTGAGGGATTACTTTTGAGGCCCCGGGGCAGTTCCTGCGGTTGTCGGAGGGCACTGTCCTAGAGGTCCCTCAGTATTGCCAGGTGGGGACTGACAGGCGGGCGTTCTCAGCGGCTGCACCGGTGCTGTGGAACTCCTTCCTGGGGGATGGCCACCTCAGCCTGACTCTCACTGCCTTTCGCTGTCAGTGCCAAGACGTGGCTATTCCGCAAGGCGTTTGGTGGAGGGTAAGGGGAGGTTTGGAGGTAGGTAGGTTGACTTAATAGTTTTTTTTTTGTTTGTTTGTTTTTTACACATTCTGCCTGCTTTTTTATAATTCTTATATTGATAATTTTATATTGATGGTTTATTTATGTGTTTTTACTTGGTTTATGTGTTTACTTGTATTTGTACCTTGTTGTGAGCTGCCCCGTGCTGCCAGAGGGAGGATGGTGGCGGGATATAAATGAATTAAATAATAATTAAATAAATATTTTGCAGACAAGTTTGACATCAAACTATGGTTCAAAACTATGGTCAAACTACAACTAAATACATACCGATACACACCATTGCTGAGAAACGTGGCAAATCAATGTGCCAGTTACTTTGGGCATTCTATACTCTTAAAGGCTGCGATAGTAACAGTTGCTTCAAGGGTAAAGAGAAGTAGTGTTTGCAGATAGTGAGAACCTACCATGAAAACCTCCAGAGATTATCTGTCAGGTCACAAAAGATATATTTAATGTTTGTGAAGAACAGTGAGAACCTACAATGAAAATCTCCAGAGATTATCTGTGAGGTCACAAAAGATATATTTGATGCTTGTGAAGATGTTTGCGGGCCGTGGTGAGCAGCGCGGCCCCAACAGACGTGACATGGGTGGCACCACCGGTGAGACCACGGGCCGGGGGAACCCAACAGAAGTGACGTGGTGGCGAGACCCGCGGTGAGAGACCCACAATGCAACGGGGTCACGCAAAC
>QEPC01014266.1:718168-729115 GCA_003113815.1 Sphenodon punctatus | reverse complement strand
ACACACACACACACACACACACACACACACACACACACACACACACACACACACGATAACATCGAGATAGAGCCCTACCAGTGCTAGACACTGCACAAATGCAAAGTACAAACTGGAATCTGCTCACAATAGCTTACAACCCAGACAGGCAAATGTGAGAGGGGAAACAGTTACAAGGAAGTGAGTGGTTGCTTCAAGGTCACATAGCGTCAGTACTATGGTTGAAAGTAGAAATAGTTCTCAAATCTTGCCCCACTCCTTTGTCCATGGAGCTACGCATCGGTTCAGGAACCCCCTTGCATGGATCAGTCTATTTGACCAGAACCAAACTATACACACTCGTTTAGTACGTTTGAAAGAAGTGTGCCCATGTTTGACTTGTCAATCAGGGAAAGTACAACTTATGAAAAATTATTATGCTGTTTTATTTTCTTCCAACTGGATTCAAGTTGAAAACTTACCCAAATTAGAAATGCCTTTCCTGGAAATAGGGATAGGGTATTCTCACTTAAACTAAAGTAAATATAATGAACCTGTCCCAGCATGAAAAATTACATAAATGAAGAATTTTAACGGCTCCTAATTAGTTATATTTTTAAAAGAACAATCAACACACAGAATAAGAGGGAGAGGGGAACTTAATGGTTATTGGTTAAATTAAACTGGAAGATCATCATGCACCAAAATGAAATTATTTACCATGTCTAGTATTTGCTTTTATCCATGTTAAAAGTTCTTCCTGTGGCAAATTGCTAAATTCTCCCACAATGTTCCACTCTTTTTGAAGGTTTGCTACTCCTTCTGCTGCCATCACTGCTAAAACAGCAAAGACCAATGTTCGAGGCCGGATTTTGTGAAACACCTTTCCAAACAGCTGAAACAAGAACACAATTTCCAGATACTTACATTACTGTAATACTCAAGTCTCTAATGGTTTTTACCTTTTCCAGCAGAAACCGTGTTAAAAAATTATAATCGAAAAGGAAAATTGGTTCACTTACCTCTGAATTTT
Organism: Sphenodon punctatus; assembly: GCA_003113815.1. Taxonomy (NCBI): domain Eukaryota; kingdom Metazoa; phylum Chordata; class Lepidosauria; order Sphenodontia; family Sphenodontidae; genus Sphenodon; species Sphenodon punctatus. Next base: position 728,103 of record QEPC01014266.1, on the reverse strand, counting down.
CCTTCTGCGGGGGATCCTCCTGGCCAGCCAGTCAGGACAGTAGGGTAGATCCCACCGGTTACCACTAGGAGGCAGACAAACAATTTTTCAGACCCCTATCCCCAGGGATCTATCCTTCACTTCCCAGTCTTACCAAGCCTTATTAACCTGCTTGACTGTTACGCTAACCTTATCCTACGATATCACAACTTTCTAATGCTCTGAACTAGAGAACTGAATGCGAACTTAATCTAACTCTCTCACTCTCTCTTTCCCCTCACTCCAGTTCCACTAACTAACTAGATAGTCAAAGAAAATTAGGAGACAGGGTTGCCATGCCCTGCTCCGACACCACAGAGTTATTAACACTCCAGGTGGGGACTTGCTGGCCAGGAGGATCCCCCGCAGAAAGAAAATTCAGAGGTAAGTGAACCAATTTTCCTTTCTCCCGGGGGATCCTCCTGGCCGTCCAGTCAGGACAGTAGGGACGTACCCAAGGAGTACCCCAGTCCAAAACTAAGGGAGGGCACCAGAGGAGAGAGCACAAACAGCAGAAAAACGAGTAGTCCCCTTGGCGGTGTCTCTGTTTAGAGAACCGCCTGGAGGACTCTCCTCCCGAAGGCCGCATCCATCGAGTTCTGCAATGGAATTCTATAGTGTCTAGTAAAGGAATGCACCGAGGACCACGTCGCTGCTCGACAGATCTCTCCGTAGGAGGCTGCATTTCTGAAAGCTTGAGAGGTTGAAGCACCCCTAAGGGAATGTGCGGATATCCCTTCAGGAGGGATTTTGCCTGTCGCCCTGTATGCTTCTGAAATATAGAGTGTCATCCATTTGGCTATTAAGGCCTTGGAAGCTTTCATACCCTTTCTTTGCGGGTTGTCAGAAACGAAAAGGGCTGAAGTTTTTCTAAATGCCTTAGTCCTGAGTAGGTAGATCCTTAGGACTCTACTCACGTCTAACTGTGCCAGGCCCGTTCTAACAGGTGACCTGGGTTGGGGCAGAAAGAGGGGAGATTAATTTCTTGCTCCCTGTGGAACTGAGAATCCACCTTAGGGGTAAAGGCCTGATCCAACCTGAGTACAACCAACGACTCCTTGAAGGAGCAAAGAGCTGGATTGATGGACAGAGCCCCCAATTCTGACACCCTTCTGGCAGATGTAATTCCTATGAGGAACGCTAGCTTAATGGATAAGTAGTATAGAGAAACCTCCCTCAAAGGGGATCCTGGTGAGAGCCCCGAGGAGAAGGTTCAAGCTCCAGCAAGGGAAGTGATGAACCACCAGAGGAGAGATAATCCTGGTCGCCCTGAGGAAACTTTTTATATGGGGGTGGCAGGTTAGTCTGTGACCCTTTACTGTGCCTAGCACGCTATTAAGCTCTGTTACTTGCCTCTGTAGCGTGTTGGGTTTTAGGCCCCTCTCTAAGCTCTGTTGTAGGAATTCCAGGATACTACTAATCTGAGCCCTGTCTGGCCTGACTGTCCTACTCCCGCACCATCTAGCAAACGTAGCCCAGGTGCTCTGATAAATTCGTTTGGTTGCCGGGCGTCTAGATTGTAGCATCGTTTCTAGAACCTGGCTAGAATAGCCTAATTTTTTTTAAGGTCCTCCTCTCAACCTCCAGGCTGTCAGTCTGAGTGATGCTGCATTGTCGTGCCGAATTGGACCCTGAGTCAATAAGGTCTGGTAGCCTGAGGGGAGGCTCTGCGCTGAGGTCTAGCAGATCTGCAAACCATGGCCTCTGTGGCCAAAAGGGGGTCACCAGGATGACCTCTGCGCACTCGTTCTTTATCTTTGTTATAGTTCTCTGTATGAGAGGCAACGGAGGGAAGGCATACAGACGGCCCTGAGGCCACTTGATATTCAGGGTGTCGAAGTCTATTGCTCTGTTGTTCGGGTGACGAGAGACGAAGATGTTCGCTTTTGCATTGAGTGGGGATGGGAATAGGTTCACTGTGGGAATGCCGAACTGATTGATTATTGCTTGGAACGCCCTCTGGTGTAGAGACCATTCTCCTTGATCCAGATCCACTCTGCTGAGCCAGTCGGCTTGGGTGTTCATTTGCCCCCTTTGATGTGCAGAGCCCTGATGGATCGTACGTTCCTCTCCGCCCACTGATGAGCGTGGACGCCATCTGGTGGAGTGTTTCTGACCTTGATCCGCCTTGATAGTTCAGATAGGCCTTTGCTAACATGTTGTCCGTGTAAACGAGGATATCTTTTCCTTGCAGAGTCGGGGCCAGGCTCCGAAGCACCATGTAGATTGCCCTCAGCTCCAGCCAGTTGATATGATGTTCCTTTTCCCACGACATCCATCTCCCTTGCATCAATACGTTCTGGGTATGTGCGCCCCAGCTCTGTAGACTCGCGTCCGTTGTTAGGGTTGTCATCTCTGGAGCCGCTAGGGGCATCCAGGTGAAGAATTGGGCTGGCATTAACCACCATTTGAAGGACTTTTTCAGGTCGGCTGTTAACAGGACCCATGGGTTTTCCCCGTGTTATGGTGTCTTGCCAAGGGCGCAGGAAATGTTGGAGGGGTCTAGCGTGGAATCTGGTCCATTGTATGATCCCTAGGTAAGAGGTCATGGCTCCCAGAAGGCTCGCTAGGGTCTTGAGTCTGATTCTGTGAGCTTTCAAGGTATGTTGGATCAGCCTGATGAGTTTCCGCTGTCTCTGCTGCGATAGGAAGAGCCTGCAAATTTTGATGTCCAACACCACTCCTAGATGCTCTAAAGTTTGAGAGGGAGCGAGATGGCTCTTCTTGATGTTGACCACGAACCCGTGATCTTGTAAGTGTGATAGTCTTGTGTACGTCCCTCTGAGCCTGTTTGTAGCTTGAAGATCGTATAAAGATGTCATCCAAGTAGGGGTGCAGCTTGATCCCCTCAGTTCTTAGGTTCGCTACGAGCGCTATTAGGATCTTGGTAAATGTTCTCGGTGAGGTCGAACGGCAGCGCTGTATACTGCCAATGTTGATCGGCATAACTGAACCTGAGCCACTGTCGATGAGCTGGTAGAACAGGTACGTGAAGGTATGCCTCCTTCAGGTCAAGTGATGTGAGCCACTCTCCCTTCGTAATTGCTATGCGAATGGACTGTAATGTCTCCATTTTGAATTTCTGAACCTTGACGACCCTGTTCAGGACCTTTAGGATCCAGCACCGCTCTCCATTCGTCTGACTTTTTTGGAACCAGGAAGAGAATGGAGTAGAGCCCCTGACCTTTTTTGTGGTGTGGGACGGGTTCGATGGACAATAGTCTGGAGATTTCCGTTTGCATCGCTGTCTGTTTGCTGGAGATTGGTTGCTGGAGATTGGAGAGGCACAGAAGAACTGTCGGGGGGAATAGGATAATTCTATTGTGTACCCCCATAGTATGGTTTGGATGACCCAAGCGTTTGTGGTAGCTTGTTTCCACTGATCTCCGAATAGTTGAAGTCTGCCCCCCAGTTTTTCCTGTCTCTCTCCAGTGCCTGCGTCCCAGTCATGCATTCAATTTGGGGCGGCCTGGGTTCTGCCGCTGTTTGTTTCGATTGTCGTGGCCCTTTTGTCTTTGCCACTGAGAGTTGTATCTTGGTTGGTTTCCCCTGTGTGGGAAGAATGGATGTCTGGACCCCCCCGGAGCCTGCGGAGGATGTATTGTAGGGGCGAAAAGAACACTTTTGGGCTCCCACACTCTGTAGAGTCTGCTTCTTGCTTTTATTGGTGGCGTCCGCCAGAACTTTATCGAGGCAGACCCCAAAAAGCTTATGGCCCTGGAATGGGCCCCCAACCAGAGCATTCTTGGAAGTGTTGTCCCCTTTCCAAGACCTCAGTCACAGGCGCCTTCTTGCTGCCACATTGGATACGGCTGCCCTGGATGCCCAGCGAAGCATGTCTGTTGAAGAGTCGGCTACGAAGGCGTAAGCGAGCTGTATTCTGGTTGAAAGAACTCTGGTCATTTTCGAAGATACTCTTGGATCCCCTGCTTGCTTGATCCATGTCATTAAGGCCCTGGAAAAATAGGAGGTTAGTGTGGCCATCTTTATGATGGTTGAGATTTCCTCAAAGTTTCTCCTGAGGTTGCATTCGATCCCCTTGTCTGTTGGGTCTCGGGGGTAACACTCCCCTTCGGTGAGGAAGATTGAGTTCCTGGCCAGAGAGGCAGCTGCTGCGTCCACCTTAGGGGTGGCGAGCAGGGCATTCTTGTTTTTAGACAGGGAATAAAGTGCCATCTGGGCCTTTGACAGTCTGAAACCCTTATTGGGTCTTTGCCACTCTCTTTTAATAATGCGTTTGTAGGCCTTGTCTAAGACCATCCCCCTATCCCTATCTTTCGCTCGGGGAATGTATTTTCTCCCTTCTTCCTCTTCAGAGGACTCTGATGATGCTTCCTTGTCCTTCTTCTCCCTTAGGTGGAGGGTCTTTGTGACCAGGTCATATATTTGGTCCTTATATTTGTTGGGGAAGTGCCTGTCCGAGTCTGATGAGGCATCCAACCCCTGCTCCTCCTCCTCTCCTGATCTCTCCTCACTGGCTGAGGCTTGATCAGACACCTCCCCCTCCTCTTCGCTGGTCTCTTTGCGAAGCGGCCTGCACTTTCTTTTTCTCCTCCTATCCCCCACACTGTCCTCTTCCGAGGACTGGACAGACAGCACCTCCTCTGGGGGTTCTGAGTCTGAGGAGGAAGTGGATTCGAGGGGCCACCTGGACTTGTGTAGTTTCTTGGCCCTGGGGTGCTTTCCCTTCCCTGCCCCCTTCGAANTCTTGGGCTGGAGGAGGTGTGTAAGTGGGGCTCCCTGAGGCAGATTGTTCTTCTGCCTCTGCCTGCACCGTCGTGGCCCTGCACCTGGGAGTCATTCCCCTCCCCCCCCCATGCCTTTTTCTGGCCGCGAGGGCTGGGCTGAGTCTTGGGCCGCTGCGGCGCCGCTGGACTGATTGCTGGCGCGGATTTAGTCGGATTCAGGCGGGGGATTCTAGCCCCGCACTGCCGCTCGAGTGCCTGGCAGGCTCTATAAGGCGGGAGCGGGAGGGTTCGCCTCTCGGAAAGCGGAGCTGTGCTGCTCTGTGCCAGAGCTAGCCGAGCTGGGACGCCGCAGCTGGAGCTCAGAAGGGTGGGATAGAGGCTCTCCGCCCAGTGGATGGGGAGGGAGGGCGAGGGAGGATCTGATGGGGTTGCTCCCGGGAACGGATTACTTGCCGCTCCTTGTCTGATCCAGTCTCTGCTGAGGCGAGGTCTGCTGCGCCCGTCCCTCTCCGCTCCAGCGGGGTGTGGGGATGGCCCCTAAGCAAGCCTCTGTCTGGGCTGTTGCTCCCACTACTCGGGTACCCCCGCACCCGCAGGGAAGGGGGTACCCAGCAGTGCTCCCGAATCCCTTCAAGGAAGGGAGGTGAACAGGGGGAGGAATTGCTCCTCCTCTGGCACCCGGAGCTTACAAATCCTTGCTTTGAAGTTTTGTTCTGTTTTCCAAACTGTCTCAATGGGAGACAGTCAGCCTGCTTCCTAGCAGTGTCAAGGCAGACACAAGAATGGGAAGTGAAGGATATATCCCTAGGGATAGGGGTCTGAAAAATTGGTTGTTTGCCTCCTAGTGGTAACCGGCAGGATCTACCCTACTGTCCTGACTGGACGGCCAGGAGGATCCCCCGGGAGAAGGGTTCCCCCCCCTTTTTAAAAAAAGAGCCCAAACGTAATTCTACTGAAATGAGAGGTAGAATATTAACTTCAACAAAAACAGAATCAGATCTTTAAAGAGTCTCTTGAGTGGATTCCACTCAAGAGCTCTTTAAGCACCAAATACTTTTGTGTGCATTTTACCTTAAGTAAAGGAAACTGCAATACTGAAACTTGAAGACTGCTGTTAAAGTGAGGAAATGCATCTATTAACATCCATTCAGTAATACTAACCTCAACAGGACACCCACACAACCCATAATTGGCATGGCTTTTTCTTTTTTGTTTTTTTTTAAAAAGCCATGCTAATTATGAGTGCTATTTAAAGAGCATGCAAGTTAGCAATAAGTGTGTCTAGATGCAGGAGTGGAATATGGCCACTGCTACTGGGACAAGTAAGGACACAGTTCATTTGCTCTCACAGGTGAAGTTAGCTCTATTCCTGGGTCAGAAAACTAGTATAACCAACAGCACACAGATCTAGAGTATTCAACTTACGTTTTATAGACATGTGTCCCATAAGGGACAATGAAGGGAGAAGAAGTAAAATCTCTCCCCTCCTATCGTTATGCAAAGTTGGGCAAAGCCAGGTCCTCAGAACCTTTGAGCAATCTGGACTCAAATTAAAATTTCTCTTCCTGGTGTTGTGCTGTTAGGAATATTGAAGGTACAGCCACTAGTTTACATAACAAAAACGGTGTGACAAGTTTGACTGATTTCTTATATGGGAAGTAGAGCCATTTTTAAAGGTGACTGAAGACATGGGGGAACGCTACATAACCCCTGTTTAGCTGCCCATAATTCCAGGGGAGTAAGCACTCTCATCATTGCTCAGAGTACAAGTCTAAATAAAATAATGAGAAATAGGCATATTTTTATGGATAAATAATTCTGCCAAGCAGTACAAGATAAAAATGTACTTAATATAATGCAATATGCTCATTTATTCAAAGGTCTGTTTCAGCAGTTGGCAGTCTCTTCTCCAGATGTATTTCACAGTTAAGTAGTATTTCCAGTTGAAGTGTATGTTTGACCAGGACAATTCCATCTGCTCTTCCAACAGTTTTGTTGCTTTTCAGTTTAAGGAAAAACACCTGCACACTGGCATTATAAAAACTGGTTAACATTGACATTATCTGAATTTAACATTGCTGTCTGCATTTGGAATCCTAAAGGTTAAGATCATGAATTTCAGACTATATATGTATGGTCACGAGGAGATTTGGATGACTCCCTAGGAATCATTTTGGTACATGGTTTATAGACATTGTCTGTAATCTCAAACTCTACAGCCACCGCTGTGTGCATTTGTGAGCACACCACAGGCCCTGTGCCAGGGGAGTAAATGACTTGTGCAGGTACCAAGTATGCTATAGATGCCGGTCCGTGGGGCTTGGGATTGGCCCCACCCTTTGTTGAAGATGTTATATGTTTTAGGAGATATTTGTCATGCTTTTCTATATTGTATCTCCTGCTTTTCATACTTTCACGTAGGATGGATTAATTCTTCCTAGCAAAAGAAGCAGCACACACAAGCAGTATTGCCTTTGTTGTAACACTGCATCCTAAACTGCTGAATACGATGGAGATACATACAGGGCACTTTCACACATGCAGGAATGAGTCCTTTGAATGTTTGGAGAGGGGATGCACATGCAAATCAGGTGAGTCTTTGATCATATAGGAATGCCCAGAGGCATGTGATTGAAGCTTTTATGCGCATTTACAAAAGCAACTGACCGAGCTGCAAAGATCCAGCTCGGCGAAGAGCCCTTGTAAGCGCATATAAAAGATTAAATCATGCGCCTCTGGGCATTCCCATGTAATCAAAGACGTGCCTGATTTACATGCACATACCCTCTCTGGACCTTCAAAGGCTGAATTTCTGCATGTGTGAAAGCGCTCACAGTGGATCATTCAACCTGAGACCTATACTAGCTGTGAGTTCCTGTATGTAATGGGAATGCTGCAGGTGCCATACCAATAAGTATAAACCTAATCACATTTTCAAGTGCTTTCTACATATAAGGTTAAAGTACCCCTAAGCATTTTCTTCCTCTTGATATAACGGAAATTTTAACCTCATTCTGAAACTTCAAATATAGTAAATGGTACATACTTTCATATTAGGTTATGGTAAAAATCCCAAAGTATTGGTGATGTTATATAAGTAAATAGCATCTTACTTGTTTTGAAGATATCAATGAAGCCATGATGCACATATGAGGTGTCAGAAACAGCTTCAGCCTCATAATTAAAACAGCAAGTACAGTGAATACTATAAGCTGCAATGCATGGAACACCAGCTTAAAAAAAAGAAGAACCAAACAAACATTAAAAACAGTTCCATATATTTTCATTCTAAGAATTATAAATTTTTACTTTGAAAGTTAACACAAACGATTTTTTTCACTTAGTGCTAAAATAAAACATCATAATCCAGATGCAAACAATGGCAAAAGACAATTTTTAACCTTTTAAAAATAAATAAATATAATTTTCTCCTTAAAGTAAGATTTAAAAAATAAATAAAAATATTTATTTATGTTCAGAGGCTGCAGTTTGCAAGGTCTAAAAGCTTGCACACCCTCACCAACAGCAACTAGACCAATAAAGGATCTCAGCTGAATTTGGATATACTTTGCATGCCTTTGTTGCTAGGGAACATATTTAAATCTCAAAAGGAGGTCACATAGTAAAAATCTGGGACCCAATGGACTAAAGTAATGTTTCCTATGTACCCTTTGCACACCTGATAAATTTAAGTATTTTAGAGAGCTGACAAGAAATGAAAACGACAAAGTGCTATAGCTACTGCTGTTACTACAATAGCATTTTATTTCTATCTCAGAAACACAGTCACATTGCTTTGGTAGTATGAAATCTAAAAAAATTAACTTAAGGAATACTGGTGGTAGAGACAGACTTCATTTAACATGTAAAATGATATATATATATTACTTGAAGAGTGTGAAAAACATATCAAGTTCACATGAGCATTCCTTCATTACTTGAGTGTCAATATAAGAGGTTTTGATGAAGATGTTTCATTTAACAGGAGAGTACACCTCCCAAAATCAGAGGAGAAAGACGCAGTGGAAGACTGCAAACTAATATAGTTCACAATGTCTGTGCATGTGGCTCTGTTTTGTACGGAAAGCGGGATTCCTTACTACAAATTTGAAATAATCGTCTGAAGGACACAAGATGATTGAAAACCCACAGCAATGTGTTAATTAAGACTTGTTGAAAGGACTCCTGCTGCACAAACTTTCTTGCACCTGACAAAATGCAACAATTTTATTGCAAAACCTAGTGACTTGAAATATGTGGGGGAGGGAGGGGGGTTAGGTTGGAGGAAAGGCCAGGAAGCTGAAACATACTGGCTGTCCCCAGCCCAGGAGAAAGGGGAATCCTCAGTTGCAAGAAATCAGGGAACTCTGACATGATCAAGGGAGTGCCAGTCTGTGCAAGTACTATGTTCCAAATCCCACCTAAAAGAAGCCTTACAATAGGAGTGCAGACTGGTGATTCATGCCTCTATACACCATGCAGTGAAACCATTGATCAGGGTTCCCTTCTCCAGTGTGCTGGGTAAAATTATTAAGCAAAAACTAAATTAAAAGTTTGGTGTTCTGAAAACCAGGTATTTCAGAACAAAATTTCAACTCCTCTCCAGTACTAATCCTAGTTTTTTCTAGTTGTTGAAACATGAAGGGAAAAGACAGGTTACTTACTGGTAACTGTCGTTCCTTGAGATGGCTCCATGCATTCCCACCATTGGGCGTACGTGGCAGCCACTTTCCACAGAGCTTTCATAGCTGTCTTCAGCTCAGGAAAGGCTCTCTACCCCTCCCTTCAAGTGCAGGGCTTGCTGCGCGCCAAGGCAAGGTTATAAAAGGGGCAGGCCATCCTATTCCCCTCAATTCCTTCCAACTACTACCTATGTGAACTGAAAACATGACTAATTCTGAGTAACAGGGAACGTGGGTGGGATGCGGGAATGCACAGAGCTATCTCAAGGAATGACAGTTACCAGAAAGTAACCCATCTTTCCTCTGAGTGGCTGTGCGCATTCCCACAATTTGGACAATAAAAAGGGCAATTGGGTGAATTGCCCTTCTGGTGGGATGCACAGGATGGGAAATAGAGGTTACTTACCAGTAACTCTGTTCTTCAAGAGAACTCCGCGTATTCTCACTCTTGGGATTCACTTCCTGCTCTGCAGGCACCGGAAAACCTCTCGTCAGCAGTATCCAGGCAGATTACGCCCGGAAAAGACTAGAACATGGTGAGGGCTCT
>QEPC01014266.1:645956-712630 GCA_003113815.1 Sphenodon punctatus | reverse complement strand
CCATCCCTCGTGATGCGGGCCCGCGCTTTTCTCGGGATGGGGGGGATGGAGGGGGCAGAGCCCTCACCATGTTCTAGTCTTTTCCAGGTGTAATCTGCCTGGATACTGCTGACGAGAGGTTTTCTGGTGCCTGCAGAGCAGGAAGTGAATCCCAAGAGTGAGAATCGCGGATATCCTCGAAGAACTCTCTACTCTGGGGATGATCCCCGCCAGCACCAGTAGGAGGCAGACTTCTAAGAATCCAACTGGCCATACTTGTTCTGATGACAGAGGGATTCTGATGACAGAGACAGAGGGATTCTGTCCCTCTCATCCGCCTATTGTTTAAAAGCTAAGCACTGTAAAGATATTAATGCACTTGAAAGAAAAAACATAACTAAACTAAGTTAGACCTGAAACAATAATGGGTGTAAGAAGGAACTAACGGTAAGATTCCCCCCTTTTTAAAAAACACATTTGGTCCAGGCTACTCTGATGAGTAAGTGCAATTTTATCTGATACCAATTAGAAATACCTCCAACTAGGGAGGGCCGAGTTCCCATCCTGTGCATCCCACCAGAAGGGCAATTCACAAGGTATGTGATCCAACTGCCCTTTCTCCTGAGATGCACAGGACGGAAACTCTGTACTCTACGGATTTTCCAGCGCAGTAAGAATAGCTAAGTGGGAGGGAATAGCCCTATAGCAAATAAAATATTTTGAAAATCCATTCAGAACTCCCTGCAAAACTCTACGGCGCCTTCAGGCCCCTTCTTTTGAAGCTATAATCCACTAATAGAGCTGAGGATTCCCTGTAACCTGCAGATCTAACTAGATAAATCTTGAGCACCCTTTGAACATCCAAAGTATGCCATGTTTTCTGTAATGGATGCCTGGGCATTGGACAGAAATAAGGGAGAACTACCTCCTCCTGTCTACGGAAGGGTGTACTTGTTTTTGGGATGAACATAGGAGCCAATCTCAGAACCACCGTCTCATTCTTGAAAATACAGAGAGAGGGGTCCATGGAGAGGAGAGACCCACCCAGCAGAGGTAATAGCTATCAAAATCGTAACTTTGATCATGAGAAAGTACATGGAAACCTCATTTAGGGGCTTGAAAGGGGGACCTGTCAGGGCTTTAAGGACCAAATTTAGTCTCTATGTGGGAAACCTATGGATTACTGGAGGAAACAGGGCCTTAGAGGCAGCCAGAAATCTCCTAATATGAGGGTGCCAAGAAATCCCCTTGCCCCTAATTACAGAGAAGATGCTATGTAAAGCTGTAACCTGTCTAGCCAGGGTGTTTGCCCTAAGGCCTGTATTCTAACCCTTCCTGTAGAAACAAAAGGATGTGGGCAATTTTAGGCTTCTGAGGGTCTATGTGGTGACCTAGACACGAGCCTGTGAACACTCTCCAAGTGCACTGATAGATGCGCTTCACTGAATGCCTCTTGGATGCCATTAGCAGGACATTGTCCGAATAGTCAAAGTTCCTTAAAACTGTGCGCTGAAGAACCAAGCAGTCAGATACAGGAATTCCGGCTTCTCATACAAGATTGGGCCTTGCGTCAGGAGATGCAGTTCCAGAGGCAGGACAAGAGGTTTGGCCCTTCCAAGGTTTACTAGATCTGCAAACCATAGCCTCCTCAGCCAATGGGGTGTCACTGGAATAACTTGCTTCTCTCTCTGAATCTTGTTGATGGTTCTTCCCAGGAGGGGGAATGGAGAGAAGGCATAAAGTAATCCTGGAGACCATGAACAATGCTGCTGGAGGTTGACGGCCCCTGGAGAAGAACCTGCTGCATTTGACATTGTCACTGGAAGCGATCAGATCCATTACTAGATGGCCAAAAATATTCACTATTTGTTGGGATGCTGTTTGACTCAGAGCCCACTCTCCTGGGTCCAATTTCTTCCAGCTGAGCCAGTTCGCTGTGTTGTTGTTGCACCCCTTGATGTGCAATGCTGCAATTGATAGACGATTCTCCTCCTCCCACAACATGTTCCTGACTTCCCCCTTTCTGTGGCCTTTGATTAATCCTTGCTGCCTGGGCCCTTAGAGGAGGGGGGAGAGGGGCTGTTTGACAGGGTGCCTGGGCCCTGGTTCCCGTGGAGTCTATCTAAGGAGCTCACAACTTTATTGAAGGCTCCAAGCTGCAGGAACTCAACCTGAGACAATGCCAAGGGTCTTACTGTGTCCAGCAGGGTAGGCTGCTCTGGCTCCTGTTGCTCCGTGGCGTTCCTGCGTGTAGGCACCATTTTGGCGCACGCCCTCTTGCCTGCAGCTAAATGAAAGCGGCCCTCTTGAAGGAAGTCGCTGAAGCTTCTGCTACCATTTGATTTAAAGTGGGTCACCTGAGGGAGGCTTCTGAAGCCACTGCTACTGCCTGAATTTAAAGCTCCCCATGGGGTGGCACAGGCGGCCTGGGGAGCCTGATGGTGGCAGGTATACGTGGGGTGGAAGGGAGCACCTAGGGGACTCCCCCGCACCCACCCTTCTCGTTGCTCCGCACCCACAGGGATGGCGCCCAGAGAAAAAATTCACCTCAGGATTCTCCTGGAAATATCTTCCAGATGAAGAATGAAAGGGCTGGAAGCCCAGAGAAAATATTCTTCTCAAAAACCTCAAAATTAGGATGTGTTCTGCACACACTGATAACTACCTCCTATTCTGTGAGAGGCAGAAATCCAACTGGCAAATGGGAGGGATGGAACCCCTCTGTGCATGGCCAGTTGAATTCTTAGAAGTCTTCCTCCTATTGGTGCTGGTGGGGATCGTCCCCAGAGTAAAGATTTCCCATCCTGTGCATCCCAGGAGAAAATATTATGTCCAGTTGGGTGGAGGGTCGAAGAATTATCTCATAATAGAATTTAGTACTGCTCTACCAAATTTAGCATCCTTTTTTGTTGCCACATGAATGAATGAATTTATTGCAGCATGGCCACAGGCCATTGCTTAGACAAACAACAAATATACAACAAACACATGAAACCCTAAAATAGAACCCGCCTAGGACCCTAAAAGTAAAATCTATAGAGTAAATTTAACTAAAACTAGAAACTAAAAAACAACATGGGCCTCTTAGTCTAAAATTGCAACATAGTGCAATAGAGATCATTCTAGTAAAGCAGCATAGCCAATTAGTATCAGCCCGTAGAGTCTAATACAGTAGACCTGCATGTGACATCAACAGCCATAAGTTCCTCGAAAATCGAAGCCCCTCTAGAAGGGAATCCCAAGTTTTTAGCAGAAACATAATTGTCCAGACCAGGGCTTGGCACAATAGAACATTGAGACTGATACGTCTGTGACATAAACGAGGAAACATTGGGAGGTGAATGTGCTACAGATGCCTGGGCTGCAGCTGGACTAACAGCTTGAGTCCTTGAAGGATCCTGGGGAACTGTCACCAAAGAGGGAGACATACCAGGATTATCCAGGAAAGGAGCCCTAAGAAAAGCGTCAGCCAACTTAGGTGAGGGCAAAGCAGTGGACCTGCAAGGCAGAGCTGAAATAGATGGAAGAACAAGGGCTTCGGTCTGGACCAGATCTTTAAATCTGCTGGCGTCCGAAATGTCCAATGGAATACATAGCTTCCTCCTAGGTGACTGGATTGGATTACAGTTTCCTTCATGGGGAACCGAAGTAGTCGAGGAAACTTGCGGCAGCAGTGGAACAATTCCCCTCTTGGCATAAACACTGGCCATGTAAACCCCCCAAGGGCAGAAAAAACGGGCATTAAACAAAAGCCGTTCCACTATGGCTGAAGAACGGAAATAAGTAACAATCCGTAATACTCCATCCCTAACTGGCAAGTGGAAAAAACGAATTATGTGGGAAGGCAAAAAGGTACAGCCCAAAATGTAAGCAATATGATGGGCAATCCAAAATTTTGAATCCCAAGGGGGGAATAATCCAGACAGCAAGGGATAGACTGTGAAGGCCAGGGCATCGCTTATAGTAGTGAGCTCCCGGTCCTCAGTAGCCTTAAAAGTTAAAGAGCTGGGGTAGACTGGGCCATGAGAAGGAGTTGTTTGACATGTCTGGTCTATTCTCTGTGAGCCCAACCCAGTCCTATTCCCTCTAAGATCAGTCATACAATCCCATACCCTAGTCAGCTGCTGCTGAATAGCCTGAAGTTGGATGTCAAACCCCTCAATTCGTGCCATAAGTAATGGCAGAGCATCTTCTACCTGCTGGGAGTAACAATGGGCCTGCGTCTGAACCTCCTGGGTTTCGGGGGCAATAGTTCTCAAATTGATGAGGGAATTCATGGAGGTATTAAGCGATCCCCCCTTTCCTATATTTACTCTAAGTGGGGGGGGGAACTTCAACTCCTCTGCCTGCTGAGGGTGGCAAGGGGCATGGTCCTCTTGGATTCCAGGAACAGTGGCTCTTGAAATAGTTGGCAGGCCGGAGGGTATGTCAGAAGATCCCCCCTTTCTATATTGGCTCTAATAGGGGACTTCAGCTAATAGGGGACTTCAGCACCCCCTGAGCCTCCCTGACCTGACATAAAGAAGAGGGCGAGAGCTCGTTGGGAGCAGCAAACAAATCCAAATTCCCATACCCAGCTGTCAGAGATCTTGATGAAAAGTTATCCCCTTCCACAGCTTGGGTAGCTGGAAGCTGAGACTCAATTTCCTCGATTTGAGCCTGGAGAGAAGAAATTCTATCCTCAACGGAAGAAATCCGGGGACCTGAAGAAAGCTGGGAAGACCCCCGGGATTTGGCAGCCAAGGCTAACCATCTTTCTCCTTGCTTCTTAAAGGCCACCCAGACAGTAAATGACAGCAGGCACAACAGGTCAGAGGGGAGGGACAAGAAGGGCTCAGCTCCACCGGGCGGCGTGATGCTCTTTAAACTATCCTGGCGGCGTGGCTCCCCCACGCTTCCAGGTGCTGCAACGGTGAACTCCAATCAGCTCTCAGTGACGGTCTCCAGGCTCTCACAAACCCCCTCCCAGGTGAAAACAGACATGATGCTAACCATCCTTTAACCACCCTTGGTGGTTATTTATGCACGTTGCAGGGCTGTATTGGTGCACCAATGGTCCATCAAGTCCAGCACTCCACTAGTTACTTCTCTCCACTGTGAAAACTGACCATTTAGTCCTACTCTTTGCTTCCTATCTTTTAACCAGTTGCCAATCCATGAAAGGACACTGCCTCTTATCTCACGACTCTTTAATTTCCTCAAGTGTCTCTCATGAGGGACCTTATCAAACACCTTCTGAAAGTCCAGGTACACTGTATTGACCAGCTCACCCTTATCCACATGCTTATTTACACCCTCAAAAATTCCAATAGATTAGTGAGGCACGACTTCCCTTTCCTAAATCCATGCGGACTCTTCCCCATTAAGCCATGTTTATCAATACGCTCAGTAATTCTGTTCTTAAAAACTGCTTCCACCAGATTGCCTGGCACCAACGTCAAGCTCACTGGTCTGTAGTTTCCAGAATCACCTCTGGAGCCGTTTTTAAATATTGGCATTACATTTGCTACCCTCCAATCTTCTGGTATGGTGGCAGATTTTAGCAATAGGTTACAAATTACCGATAGTTGGTCTGCAACGTCATACTTGAGTTCCTTCAGAACCCTGGGTAGAATACCATCTGGTCCTAGTGATTTGTTACTATTTAGTTTGCCTCCTGTGCCCAATTTGCCCAAGTTCCCACCTTTGTACATGTTGGGCACTGGTGGTGGGCTCCTATGTCCCCCTATTTGCACCCCTGTATGCCTCCTGCTGTGAGCACATGTTGATGACTGATCACCTTAGGCTGAAGCAAGGGTGAAATCCCAAGCAGACATTCCTGCCTGGTTAATCATCTGCCAAGATACCTCCGGTGTCTCCCCCAGACTGACCGAGCTCCTTTGGCAACAGGCCAATCTCTGCAGAGCTAGTCAGATAACAAAACATGTGGCAAGACTGGAGGCTTGCTCTCTTCTCCTTTCAAGGGCAGGCAGAAAACAGCTCTGGAACTAAGCTATGATACCACCACCTCCTTGCCTCACCACGTGGAGAATGAATGTATGAGGAATGAGTTATGTGACTGCCCAACTTCTACCCAGGGACAGTTTAGACCAGCTGCTCCCAAGCCCAAACCTTGACTCTGCAATTCCTCTATCAGAGCTTATCCTACCCTTTCCCACATTAGTGTCTGTACCCTTTTTGACCCTGGCTAGTAAAAGCTTAAGCATCTGTTTCCTTTTTACCCCACTCGGTGTGTCTGTTTTTGTTGTCCAAACATGTCTCCCTATGCCGTACTGGGCTACGCTACCAGGAAGTAAAGAGGATCCACCCAAGGAGGGGAATCCCCATGGGCTTTTCCAACCAGGGTGGCTTCTTGTTCATCTGGTTGTACCAATCTGCCATTCTAGCTAAAACCTATCCAGATGACCTGTAGCCATATTCAAGGACTCAATTGCTCAAAGCTTATATCTAGTATACATCTTTCCCTTGTGTGCGCTTTAAAAGAAAAAAACTGTCTGGTGGATCCCTCTTTACTGCCTTCTCTGGATCTGTGGTGGCGCAGTAGGAGGCGCTATCAGGGGGAGTCACCCACCCGGCTGCACCATGCCCAAATTCTGACCTCGGGGTCCAGACATAGGGGAGAATCTGGCTGGTTGTCTACCTATTAGTAAACCCAAAAACCTGGGTATCGCTGCCACTACCCGGATTCCAATCATTGTAGGGGGTCATTGCAGCCTAGGTTACCCAAACCCTGTGAAGTTGAGAGGTTTGCAAACCTCTCAAGGGCACACCTTTCCCTAGTTCCCCTTACCTGGTGTTCTCCCATGGTGTGGGGCAGAAACATCGGGGGTAATTCTGAGGGTGTTTGACTCGGCAAGAAGTCGTCCTGGCTGGAAGAGCCCATGGGGATTCCCCTCCTTGGGTGGATCCCCTTTACCTCTTGGTAGCTTAGTCTGGTGAGGCTAAGGGACGATGTCTTTGGGAACAAACACACTCACCCACCCACCCAGTGGAGTAAAAAGGAACCTTATGTGTTTGGGCATGGCTCAGTACCAAGTCATTTCCTTCCACCAAGTCCAATTGTCTTTTTCTTGGAAGAGTGAAGGTTTTTTTGTTTTTTTCCTGGACCTTGGTCAGATTCCTGAGAGTCAGAAGAATCAGTTATATCTTTGTTTTGTGCTTTGTCTTATCAGCAGGCTCTCTCCTCACATAGATTGCTAAGTCCAGGCTTCGGGGAGTATCCCCTGCACCAACTGGTACTAAAGAGGGATGTTCTTCGGTGAGGGTCTCTGGGAAACAATTAGAAGTAGAATTGTTGGTGCTGTGTTCTTCACATACGGAGGCCTCCATACCGGGGCTTAGCACCATTGCATTGATTCCTTGCTGAGGCAAGTTCACCCCTGTCAGAGGGAGGGCTGACTGTGACCTCGGTAAGGGATTTAACTGTGTGGATGGAGCCAAAGCTTTTTGCATTAAAGAGAGTTGTAGTCTCATCTGGTGATCCTTCTTTGCCCTTGGGGTGAGACTACAGCAGACTACACAGCCTGATGGAGAATGCGACTCCCCTAGACAACCTAAACATTTTTGTGTAGGTCTGTTACTTAATAGGAGGTATGGCACTCCAAACATTTTTTTTTAAACTCCTCTTTCTTGATGCCTTTAAAAAAAAAAAAAAAAAAAGAAAGAATTGGTCACCTACCTCGGTGAATTCTTTTCTTCTCCTGCTATGCAGACAGTCCTTCGGATGGGTAGCTCCTCCCATGACCGACAGAAGGCAGAAGATAGATAGTTGCTTCTGAGCATGCTCCTCCCCAGCTACCCCCGCAATCGACTTCAGAAGTTCCCTAGCAGAGGACCGGCTTGTCTTGCAGGGAGAGAAATCCAGAAACTGCCCCTGGTCTAAATACTTAAGTATTAATTGGGAGACCAGGGAAGGGGTAAGTAAATAACAAAGCAAGGCCCAACAGGTACCAACTATTTACATAAGGGCAGTAGAGATAGAGATTGACCAACCAGTCCCTCCCAGACCCCCATCCGCTGTTTGGGTGGGGCCGGAGGACTGTCTGCGTAGCAGGAGAAGAAAAGAATTCACCCAGGTAGGTGACCAATTCTCTTTTCTCCTCCTGCCACAGACAGTCCTCCGGATGGGACATACCTGAGCCTTATAGACCTTATGGGAGGGAACAAACAGCGCCAGAGGGCTCTAGCACCACCTGTAACACACGTCTACCGAAGGCTGCCTGTCGACTGGTAGGTGTTAATTTTATAGTGTTTAACAAAAGTATGAACTGATGCCCAAGTTGCAGCTCGACATATTTCCTCATACAAGGCCCTCGCATTGAAGGCATAAGAAGTGGCTGCTCCCTGAACAGAATGAGGCCAAATCTGAAGAGGGGAAACTTTTCCTTTGGCTCTATAGGCCTTGATTATCCCCTGCTTCACCCACTTAGAGATTAGAATTTTTGATGCTTTAGAGCCCCTAACGCTAGCTCAAAGATTGTCGGAGAGAGCTGTAGTTTTTCTAAAAACCGGAGGTTACTTACCAATAACTCTGTTCTTCGAGAGAGCTCCGCGTATTCTCACTCTTGGGATTTACTTCCTGCTCCGCAGGTACTGGAAAACCTCTCGTCAGCAGTATCCAGGCAGATTACGCCTGGAAAAGACTAGAATATGGTGAGGGCTCCGCCCCTCCACTCCCCCTCCCATCCCGAGAAAAGCGCGGGCTCGCATCACGAGGGATGGAAGGATAAATAGGGGGAGGAGCCTTCACCGCCTCAGTTCCTTCCAACCCAGCCTGGAAGACCTGGTATGTCCATCCACGACTGAGGGGAAGGCGGGCGGGATGTGAGAATACGCGGAGCTCTCTCGAAGAACAGAGTTACTGGTAAGTAACCTCCGTTTCTTCTTCGAGGATCTCCGCGATTCTCACTCTTGGGAGAGTAATAAGCAGTTCTAGTTAACTCACCTCAAGGAGGAGGGAGTCGAGGATGGTAACTCAGGAAAGAATCCAACACTGCTCTCCCCACTTGGGAATCTGCTCTGGCCGCCAGGTCCAAAGAGTAATGTCTTGTAAACGTGTGGACAGACGCCCACGTGGCAGCCCTGCAGATATCTGGTAGATTTATACCTTGGAAGTTAGCCAAAGAAGTAGCAGTGGCTCTAGTGGAATGAGCCCTCAGACCTTCGGGAGGGATCTTGTCTGCTAAAGCATAGCATCTCTGTATACACAATAAAATCCACTTGGAAAGTCTCTGTGCAGAAAGCTTGACCCCAATTCTTTGGCCCCCATACGTGATAAAGAGGGAATCACACGCTCTGATTGACTTGGTTCTATCAATGTAGAAAGCCAGAGCTCTTTTAACATCTAACGAGTGTAGCTTTTGCTCCTCAACAGAGTTGTGTGGCTTAGGAAAGAAAACTGGTAAAGAGATTGTCTGATTAAGGTGAAAGCTAGAAACAACCTTGGGTACAAATGAGGGGTCAATCCGTAGGTCCACTTTATCCCTATGAAACAGGATATAAGGAGGTGAAGCTCTCAGGGCAGTGAGTTCACTCACCCTCCTGGCTGAGGTGATAGCCACCAAAAACGCCGTTTTAATTGACAGATCTTCCAAACTGCAAACAGCTAACGGTTCGAAGGGGGGAGACATCAACTTGGATAGCACAAGATTCAAGTCCCACTGAGGGGCGGGCCTAGACCGTTGAGGAAAAGTGTTCTTTAGACCTTTCCAGAATGCCCTCATTAATTTATGAGAATAAAGCGTGCCACTGTCATGCGGTTGCAAACGAGAAGAAAGAGCTGCCAGATGAACTTTAATAGAAGCCAAAGACAAATGTAACCTTAGCAAATTCAGGAGATAGAGAAACACATGGTTCATGTCCAATGATTGCAACGAGATGGACTGTGTAGAACACCAGTTACAGAATCGTCTCCACTTCATTTCATAACATTTGCGTGTCGAAGGTTTCCTTGCATTCAAGAGAATCTCTGAAACCTCCGGCGGTAAGTTGCTTATCAGGGTAGAATCAACCAAGCGGAGAGGTGGAGCATCTGTATGTCGTGGTGTAGAATCTCTCCCCGTTCTCTGGAGAGTAGATCGCAGACCATTGGCAGCCTCTTGATTTGTGTCGCCATGCCCAACAAGGTTTGGAACCAGGTTTGGCGTGGCCAAAACGGAGCAATCAGGATGATATGAGCTTTGTCCGTCCTGACCTTGCACAACACTCTGTGGATGAGGGGAAAGGGGGGAAAGGCATAAAGGAATGTCCCGTGCCAAGAGATGGCAAAGGCGTCTGATATCGAGTCTGGTGCCATACCTGCTCGACTGCAGAATTTTGGTAATTTCGCGTTCCCCCGTGATGCAAATAGATCTATCACTGGAGTCCCCCAATCCTGAAATATGTCGTGCAAGATCTCTTCTTTCAGAGACCACTCGTGCTGGTCTGTCGATTTGCGACTGAGGTAGTCCGCCCTCAAGTTGTCTTGTCCTGCCAAATGAATGGCGTGCACATGTATGCCGTGTTCGATACACCAGTGCCAGATGGTCTCCGCCTCCCTCGACAAGCGGGTGGAATGTGCCCCCCCTTGTTTGTTCACATACCACATTGCTGTGGTATTGTCCGTTACGATCTGAATGTTTTGACCTTGGATGCGGGGAAGCAAAGCCTTCAACGCCCAACGTATGGCCCTCAGTTCTAGCATGTTTATGTGCAGATGTGTTTCTTCTGGGGACCAGAGACCATGAACCCTGAAGTCTCCTAAGTGCGCGCCCCATCCCGTCAGGGATGCATCTGTTGTGATGATGCCCCCGAAACTGGGAGTATCGAAGGGCACCCCTTGTAAAATGTGTTCTGCATTTGCCCACCATTGTAGATCCAGAAGAAGTTCCTCTGTGATGCAGAGTTTCATGTGTAGCGGATGGATGGCGGGCACGTAGTTGCTGGCTAACCACTGTTGCAGGGGTCTCATGTGCAGGCGTGCGTGAGGTGTTACCATAGTAGTGGAGGCCATGAGGCCTTGCAAGTGTAGGAAGAAGCGCACTGGCTTGGTGGGATGTGACTGCAGAATGCGCAGGGCATGACGTATAGAGACGAGTCTCTCCTCTGGAAGATACGCTTTCGCGTGTCTGGTGTCCAATATTGCCCCTATGAAGGGTAGTCGTTGTGTCGGTTGTATGTGGGACTTTGCCAAGTTCAGCACAAACCCCAGATCCCTGAGGAGTGACATGGTGAGTTCCACGTGCTTGGTAAGCTCTTGTCGTGAGCTCGCCGCCAGTAGCCAGTCGTCCAGATACGGAAAAATCCTGACACCTTGCCTTCTCAGATAAGCTGCTACGACAGCCACACATTTGGTGAATACACGCGGTGCTGTAGACAGTCCGAAGGGAAGGACACGGTACTGGAAACGAAGGTCCCCTGCAACGAATCGCAAGAACTTGCGGTGAGAAAGGCGTATTGAAATATGAAAATAGGCGTCTTTGAGATCAAGGGAGGCCAACCAGTCGCCTTGTTGTAAGCCCATGAAAATGACCGGGAGGGAAGTCATACGAAATTTAAACTTCTTAACGAATTTGTTGAGACATCTCAGGTCCAGAATGGGTCTAAACCCTTTGTCCTTTTTTGGAACCACAAAGAATCTAGAGTAGAATCCAGAACTATGTTCATTTCTAGGAATGAGTTCGACAGCACCCTTGTCGATGAGCTTTTGAATTTCAACTAGTATTTGAGTAGAGGGGGGGGGAGCCCCAGGGGGGCAGGATGAGAGGGGTGGGGTGGTGTGGAACTGAATGGCATAGCCTAATTGTACTATCTCTCTGACCCAGCGATCAGACGAGATGGCTTCCCATATGTGCAGGTAAGGGAAAAGGCGGTCCTGAAATGAGGGATTATCCTCAGTATCTCCCTTGATCAAACTAATCTCAAAAACGTGACTTCGCCTGCTGTCCAGACGACGAACTAGGAGAGGGTTTACCCCTACCCCTTTGCCTACCAAAAGATTTACGCTGTTGGGCACCTTGTTGCTGGTAATGCGGCTGAGCGTGCTGCTGAAATCTTTTTCCAGCTTGGAAATTATAATTTTGGTAGGGCATCCTTCTAGAAACAAACGAATACCCTTGTGTAAAGGGCTTTTTTCGTAAAGCTCTGACTACCCCTGTGGACCTTGCCGTTTGATTCATCTCTTTAATTTTTTTAAGAGTGTCATCCGTAGAAGCTGAGAACAGGCCCTCACAATCAAACGGCAAGTCCTCTATCCTAGTTTTGTTCTCAGGGGTGAGCGCTGTGGAACGAAGCCACGCATGTCTGCGCAGAGCTATTGCCGATGCCATACCTCTGGCATTGGCATCTGCCACATGCATGTTCGCAGTCAATTGAAACTGTGCCATTTGCATGCCCTCTTTCTGTAACGCTGCCAACTGGTTAGGGTCTGTTGTCATACTAATTTTAGACCACAGCCAGTGCTGGTAACCGCACATGGCTGAGGCATAATTGGCAATACGGAAGGACAGAGCGTCCGAAGAAAATACCTTCCTGCCCAGCACATCTAACCTCCTTCCCTCCCTATCTGCCGGGGAAGTCTGAATTCCCCCCGCCCGAGATCTAACGGAGGCAGCTGCTATTACTAGAGAATTGGGAGGGGGGTGACTGTGAAAGATTTGAGCCCCTTCTTTAGGCACCCCATATAGGGAGTCTGCCAATTTGTTAGTCGGCGGAACAGAGGCCGGCTTCGCCCATAGTGCTGTAGCTGGTTCCAGCAACTGATCCAGTAAAGGCAAGGTCACATGCCCAGATTCCCCAGACCCCAATATTCCGAAAATGGGTCCTGTCTGGGCCTTTTTAACAACTCTCGTGGGCAGTTTTGGAAGAGAGGAAGCCATTCTCCGCAACATTGCCTGAAAGGCTTTAGAGTCCTCGGTGGCCAGCGACATGCTAGGGTCCGATATAGCATCTGGCGGGGGTGGGGAGATGGTTTCGTCCTCCTCCAGCGAAGGAGAAGAAGATGACGATGATCGGGACGCCGAGATCCCCGGGGAGGTCATCCGTGGTACCGTCGGTACCGTCGGTACCGTGTCATCCCTATAGGTCCCCAATAGGGAAGTGAGGAGTTGTGTGGCCCCTGACGGCTCTAACCTTGCTCCGGTCCCGGAGTCGAGTGGTTCGGTTCCGATGGCACCGGCGTCCGCGAGTGCCTGCACCGATCCCGATTCCGATGGGGGAGGGCGTGATATGGTCGCCGACGGTGCCGCTCTAGGTGGAGCCGGCGGTACATAGGGTTGTTCCCGTTCCAGAAGAGCCGGGTACCCAAAGTCATGCGCATACATAGGAGGGCTGCGCGACCGGTATCTATAGTCCCTGCCATAGTTATAATCCCGGTGACCATGCCTGGGCGAGCAGCATGAACAAGGAGAACGCGATCGACGTTCCAGGTGGTACCGGAGTGGCGTACGTTCAGCCCGGTACCGCGGAGAGTGGGATCGGGAGTGAAGCCGTGGTGATCCAGAGCGTGACTCTCTACGCGCCATCGGTGCCGTCAATAGCAGCGGCGGTACCGCGCGAGATAGCGGTGTCGGTGGAGCCGTCCCCCTCGTCGAGCCCGACGGTCGTGGGGATTGATGGCCTGTTGTAACTGCCGGTGTCGTCGGTTCCGGCTCCCGTGCAGAGCTTTTCTTTCTTTTCTTCTTTTTCTCTGCACTCTTGGTGCCCCGTTCCGAGGAGTGTGCGACGCCTCGCACACCTGCAGGCTCGGCACCGCCACTGGTTAAGCGTCTAGGGGACGCATGTATAGCGCTGCCCTCTGCAGCGCGACCGGAACCGGTGGTCTGCACTTCAAACGGTCCCTCGGTCCCGAGGTCGCCGGTGCAGCCGGTACCCATCGGCGGTACCGCCGGTGTCGTTGGCGCCGAATGTTCCATCGGCTTGGAGTGCCGGGCGGGGAGCCTCAGTGGCCCCTCTTCACCGCCCTCTAAGGCTCTTTTTGTTAAAATGTCCTGGAGCCTTAGCGCCCTAGCTCGCCTGGCTCTGCTTGAGAGCACCGAGCAGGCTGTACAAGTCCGGGTATTGTGGCCTTCTCCCAGACAGGTTAGGCAGCGGTCATGCTGGTCGCTAACCGATAAAGTAGCCGGGCAAGAGCCGCAGCGTTTAAAGCCCGGTTGTTTGGGCATTCCGTTCGCCCCGAAAGGCGCAACGGCCCGGGGAACGTCCCACGGGTGGGCGGCACTCCTCTCCTTACTTTTAATTCTTCTTCTTTATCTTCTTTTCTAATCTTCTTCTACTGACCTAACGCTGAAAAGCGCCGAGAAGTCTTCCAACGCCACGCGGTTGGAAGGAACTGAGGCGGTGGGGGCTCCTCCCCCTCTTTATACTTCCATCCCTCGTGATGCGGGCCCGCGCTTTTCTCGGGATGGGAGGGGGAGTGGAGGGGGCGGAGCCCTCACCATATTCTAGTCTTTTCCAGGCGTAATCTGCCTGGATACTGCTGACGAGAGGTTTTCCGGTACCTGCGGAGCAGGAAGTAAATCCCAAGAGTGAGAATCGCGGAGATCCTCGAAGAAGAACTCTGGGTTCTAGCTAAGTAAATTTTCAAGGCGTGGCGCACATCTAAGGTGTGCCAAAGCTTTTCTTTTGGGGGCACCGGCTTTGGGCAAAATGATGGCAGAACCACCTCTTGTGATCTGTGGAAAAATGAATTAATCTTTGGAATGAATGCCTGGTCTAGCCTGAGGTTTACCGATTGCTTATGAAAGATACAGAATTTTTTTTCCATAGACAGGGCGCCCATTTCCGACATTCTCCTGGTCGTGGTGACTGCAATCAGAAAGGAAACCTTTAGAGATAACATGTAAAGCGAAACCTGTGAAAGCAGTTCAAATGGGGATTGAGTTAGGGCATCGATCACCAGGTTTAAATCCCAGGAAGGCACCTGTGCACCACGGGGGGAGAAAGGTGCTTCGTTGCTTTTAAAAATTGGCTAATACGTTTGTGGGCGGACAGGTTCCTGTTAGACACCATGTTTAGCACTGAATTTAATGCTGATGCCTGCTTTGCCAGGGTATTGTGTCTGAGACCCTTGTCTAGGCCTGCCTGCAGGAAGTCTAGAATCTGAGGAATGGAAGCTTTACATGGGTCCTGTCCCCCAGACGACGACCATAAGGAGAAAACTTTCCAGGTTGCCCTATAAGACCTCCTGGTTGCTGGTCTTCTAGCGGCCAAGAGTGTCTCGAGCACCACCCCTGAATAGCCCTTTCTCTGGAGAGCTATGCGCTCAATTTCCATGCTGTCAATTTTAGAGACCTCACGTTCTCGAATAGGGGTCCCTGAGACAGCAAATCCTGAATTGGCGGTAGAGAGAGACACTTCTCCACACTCAGTTCCACGAGGTCCAAGAACCAAGGACGCCTCGGCCACCATGGAGCCACCAAGATTACCCGGGCCCTTTCTCTTTTGATTTTTGCTACAGTCCTTGCTAGCAAAGGAAAAGGCATAGAGAAGACCTAGTTGCCACCTCTGGTTCAGGGCATCTATGGCCACGGCACCCCTGGACTGTGACATTGCCATGAAAAGCTCCACTTGAGCGTTCTCCTGGCTGGCGAACAGATCCAGAATCGGTTGTCCGAAGGTCCCTGTTATCTGCCTGAACACTATCTTGTTCAGGGACCATTCGTATGGATCTAACTCCCTCCTGCTGAGCCAATCTACTTGGGTATTGTCTGTCCCCTTTATACGTAATGCCTTCAGGGATGCCAGATGAACCTGGGCCCAATCCAAGAGTTTCTTGGCCTCCCTCTGCAGGGACAGAGACCTCGAACCCCCCATATGATTTACATAGGCTTTCGCTGTGGTGTTGTCCGTGTAAACAAGGGTATGCACATTGAGGAGGAGGTGAGCAAAGCATTCCAGAGCGAGGCTAATTCCCCTCAGCTCCAGGAAGTTTATGCTCCTGGATGATTCCTCCCTGGACCAAAGCCCCTGGCTCAATAGATCGTTCATGTGGGCTCCCCAACCTCTCAAGCTGGCATCCGTGGTTACTACATTTTGGGAGGGCTATACGAGGGGCACTCCTGTTGCAAAGATTGCTGGGTCTAACCACCAAGACATGCAAGACAGGAATACATACCCAGGGATTACCTCCCAGAGTAAACTCTCTCTGGAAAGGTCTGAGCAGCCGCTGCAATGGTCTGAAGTTGCAGCGTGCCCACTGGATCTGGTTGGAGCAAGATACCATCAACCCCAGCAAGCTTGCCAGCGTCTTGAGTCTTAGCCAAAGACTGGCTTGAAGAAGGCGAACAATAGAGTGAATCTTTTCCTGTCGCTTCTGTGGAACAAACACGTTATCTAAGGTTGTATCTATGACTACACCTAGGTGCTCTATCCTGTGACGTGGTACCAACTGGCTCTTGGGAAGGTTCACGTGGCTGTTCAGATAACGGATGACCCTGGCTACATCCGCTAACAATTTCTCCTGAGATGGTGCTCTGATTAGGAGATCATCGAGGTAAGGGAAAACATGGATTCCCTCCCTGCGGAGATTTGCTATCAGGGTAATCAGGGTCTTGGAGGACATTCTGAGGGCCGAGGAGAGACCGAATGGCAGGGCCTTGAATTGTCAGTGGTTCTGGTCATATGCAAACCTGAGCCATTTCCTGTGCGCAGGGATGATTGGGATGTGGAGGTAGGCCTCCTTTAAGACCAGAGAAGCCATCCAATCTCCTCTTGACAGTCCCTGGCAGATTGAATGGACCGTTTCCATCTTGAATTTTTGTGGTTTTACCCATTTGTTTAGTAATTTTAGATCCAGAACTGCTCTCCATTGACCCGACTTTTTGGCCACCAAAAGAATTATAGAATAGAGGCCCATACCCCTTTCCTCGAGAGGGACCTTTTCTATGGCTCCTATGGACCACAGCTTGTTTATCTATGTGGACATGGCCAGGATTTTTAGGAGATCTTTGGCAACTGGGGAAAGTAGGAACCTGCTTCTTGGGGTCCCGAGCAGGTCTAAGGCATAGCCTTGACGAATAAGCTGCAAAACCCAGACGTCTGAGATCGATTTTTCCCAAACGTTGGAGAAAAGCTGAAGCTTGCCCCTATCTCCACATCCCCCCGCAAGTCATGTCTGCTTACTAGGCTGGGAGGCCGAGGACTCACGTGGCTTAAACGTGGCTTAAACTTATCAGGTCTGCATTGTCTCTGCCCCCTAAATCGAAAGGGCTTGTCTGGAATTCCTGTCCTGGTTCTGACTACGTCTGGAGGATGTCGAAGGACCCCCGAACCTAAAAAATGGGGCCTGAAAAGGTTTTTTTTTTGGCCCCAAATTGTTGCAATTAGCTTTAGTCCTATCAGTAGCATCAGTAGCATTCCCCAAGACTTTGTCCAAACATGTACCAAATAGCTTGAAGCCTTTAAGGGGCCCTGTCATCACTAAGTTTTTTGCCGTTGCATCCCCCTGCCAGGACCGTAACCAGATCCTATACCTAGCTACAACGGAGAGGGACACCGAGCGGGCTAACCAAGTGAGGGCGCCCGCCAACATGGTAATTGCCAACATAACTCGAGAGGACAGGACCTTAGATCTCCTCTCCGAGATGTCCATGGATTGCATCTCCTGCACCCACGCCATCGTAGCCCTTGCCACGTAAGAAGACAAAACATTTACTTACAGAGAAGCTGCAGAAGACTCCAAGACCTTCTTCAGGACTCCCTCAATAGCTCTGTCTGTGGAGTCCTTAGGGTAGCAGTCACCCACTGTGGGAAAAACCGTCTGCCTCGCCAGGGAGGCAGTGGCTGTATCCACCTTGGGGTTTTTAAATATGCCCTCCTTTTTCCTGGAGAAGCTATATAGGGCCTCTTGGATCTTATTCATTTAAAACACCTTCCCTGGGGATTTCCACTCTGAAAGCACTAATTTTTCAAAAACTCTGTCGAGTGGCAGGCCCTTATCCTTGCCCTGGACAGAAGGAATGAGCTCCCTGTCATCCTCTTCCTCTGAGTCAGAGGATTGGTCCTTGGAGGACTTTTCCTCTAGCTGGAGGGTTTTTATGACCTGAGAGAGTAATTCCTCCCTATAATGAAGGGGGAATTGCCTGTCCTGGTCTTTGTGAGCGAATGGAGTGTCCTGCCACTCTCCCTCCTCCAAATCAGAGGGAAGTTGAGGGAAGTCTGCCTCAGAATCTGAAAAGAGGCTCAGAGAACTAACTGTCCTGCGCCCCCTCCCCCGTTCCTCAGACGAACTGCTACTAGCAGAGGACTGAGGAGAACCCAGGAGGCGGGAAGCAACGCCCCCCTGGTGGCTGAAGTGACTTTCCCACCTTTTTTATTATCTGCCTCTTTTTAGGCCTATGGGCTTTTTCTGCGCCCAGGGCTCCTTTTCTCTTCTTTCCTTGCCTATGGCATAGCCAAGAGAGGGACTCCATAATCTTGTCGATGGTGGTATTAAGGGCCAGAAGGTCTATCCAGCGTATCCGGAGGAGGTAGCGTGGTAAGCAGGAGCCAGATCTTCCTGCACGGCAACCTGCAGGGGAATAGAAGAGGCGGGGAAAACCTCTGCAAGACCTGGGGGCTGTGAAGATCCCTTTCCTTCAGCAGCACCCCGCCATCAGAACGGACCTACCTCCGTCCTGGGACTGGTCTCCATATCCCTCTCTCTCTCTCCCTCCGCCACTGTGTGGGTGAGACGAGGTCCGGCCTAAAAGGTTCCTCCTGTGTCTCAGGAGGGAGGGCTGGACTGAACTGCTGCACTGCCACTGCAGGAGGCCGTTCGGGACGGGGGAGAACAGGCTGCGTCGCATGAAAAATCCTTGGCCCGCTTCCCTGCTCTCAGGGCACCTACCCGAGAGCTGGCCTGGGTCCCAGCGCCGTTTCCAGGGACACGGCGCGGAATAGGATATCCCACGGCCCCGTCTGTCAGCCTCTAGCTTAGGGATGGTCTAGCTCGCTCCCGACCGGAGCGCTGAAAAATCTGTCCTGCTGGTCCGAGGTAGAAGAATGGACTGGAGTTGATTGCGGGGGTAGTTGGGGAGGAGCATGCTCAGAATCAACTATCTATCTTCTGCCTCCTGTCGGTCATGGGAGGAGCTACCCATCTGGAGAACTATCTGTGGCAGGGGGAGAAACTTCTTCCCCCCACTTTAAAATAATAGTCCTCCCAAAAGAGCACGATTCCCTGGGAAGGCTTGAAGGGGTGTGGGGATAGGAAAACTTCTTACTACTCCTCTTTCTTCTTTTGTGTTATTTTTACACTAAAACCACTCTAAAGACTAAACAATATCTAGCTAACTTCCCCCTGCCAATGGAACCGGAGAGGGGGAACACAGAGACTTGCTTCAGCTGCTTAGAGAGTTCTCATCAGCAGTTAAAGGAACTGAGGGGAGGAGGACGGTCCCACCCCTTTTATACCCTTGTCTCAGTGCGCAGCCTTGTCCTTGGTGGCAGGGGCGGGGCCCATCCTGATCTAAAGACTGCTGTGAAGGCTCTGCAGAGAGCGGCTGTGGTGCATGCACCCAACAGTGGGAATACACGCAGCCACTTGAGGAGGAAACAACCTCAGTTTAAGTAACCTCAATGCAAAATGATTAATGATCATTTGGAAAATTATTAATGACCATATCACAAGTCTTCAAATAGGGCTCCTGGAATAAAAAAAATTGATTTTATGAACCAAAGATCAAGTTTATACATTTCTGCCTAAGCTTTGACAGCTCTATCCAAAATCCCCAAGCAAATGTCACACTGGGAGATGAAACAACCTATAGCCCAATATTCGCTACTCTACCTCCAGTAACTGATACCTATGTTGGTATCTCAACCTCTGTGTGTGTGTGTGCACACGCGCGTGAGAGTGTGAGTGATAGAGAGAGAGAGCATGTGTGTGAATCTTGTTTCTTCACAGACATTTTATATCAAAACAAAAGGTTATAACTTCCAAAGAAAAGTACACAAAATAAAAGCTGACTAACTCAAACTGTTACACTAATAAATTATCTAACAGAACGTAGTAAAAAAAAAGATGAAAATCTTACACCAGTTACGATTACTTAGATATGGATGATTCTCCAAACCAGTTAAGAAACAGAAATTGATAGACAATAACGATGCTCTATCCTATTCACCAGAATATAAAATGAACTTTGTTACCAGATTAAACAAAACCACAGAATTTGAGCCAAGTGTAAGCAAGTTAGGCATTAATACTCTGCCTTGAGAAACACATGCAATTTTAAATGTAAAAATAAACCTGTCTAACACACAATGGTATTTGTTCATGTTTGGGAGATACAAATGGGAACCATTCAAAATGTAAACCTTACCTCTCCATGATTAAATTGATCATCTTGTCTGGATAAAAAAAAAAATATAATTTGTTTATTAAATCATTTATATACCCTACAAAAAGACTAGTTCTATTTATTGAATAATCTGCCATGCATCTACAGTCAATTATACCCAACTGGAAAAGAAATAACTTGGCACATATGTAGTCCTTCTGAGCCATAGATGTCAATGCTATTTACAAAGACATGCAAGTATCTTTGCCAACATATTTACTATTTTACTTATGGCCCATGCTGCATGGCTATTCAGTTGCATTACATGGCTATTTTAGAGCAGAACAGCTGTTTGGATGGCTGGACTCTTTCCTACTCTTAGATAACCACAAAGAGCTACACATGTACAATGCTCACCATTTACTCAATTACAAAAACAGTTTCATGGCATTAAAAGGAAAGCCTGAAAAACTGTCTATGGTCACAATAGTTTTATTAAATTGGCTGATTATTGCTCATTATCTGTTTGCACAACATAGGACAAAAATATATGTGTACAATATGCACTAGATGGACAAGACTTCTAGGCTATAAACAGTTTTTATATATAATTCTAAGATATAAAGCAAAGGTTTTTGTATAAACACCTTTTCCACCATGTATCATCTCTAAGCTACATGATGCTTTTGCTAATCATTCTGATACATTTTTTGATATAATGTAAGTCACTGAGAAAAATCACAGAGCCATCTTCAGTTTATAATTTAAGCATGATAAACATGAAGAAAAAAATAGGAAGACAATGCCTGCATTCACTACTTAATGGAAGAGAAAGGAAAAGGCAGAGAAGGGGGGGAAAATATTTAATTTAAGCTTGCACAGAATATATGCAAAAATTTCTAATATATTTATGGCAGTTTAAGTTATCTATATAAATAGATCCATGTTGGGTGGGGGGGAGGGGGCTGAATTTAGTGACAGTGTTTAGCTGTTCAAAAGCAGATATCCACTTCGTAAAAAGACTTGGTATATGTAAGATCAAATGTAAAGAATTCTAAAACTTCTGCTACAAGAGAAAATTGAGTAACATTTGAAAAGAGGTATTTACCTTTGATAGTATTCTTTTTGAGATAAAACCGATGTAACGTATTTTACGGTCTGAACAGAAGGAAAGTGAACATAAATGATGAACAAATTAAGTACTTTTTAACATTGTACATTTCCACTGTGATGGTGGAAGTAAAAATATTCATATTTAGGACCATTTTAGATACTCATGCCAACAGATCATTCTAAATGAAGTAGCAGTCATCATCTTGCCCATTTATTCTTGAGTAGCATATGGTTTAGTACTGATTACAGAGTATGATTGAGTTTGCACATATTCTATATATAATATAACAAAAGTGAAAAATATTTTAAATCTTCCAAGTCATTTTCTACTATCATTTTAGTCACATGGAACTACATGGCATTTAAAAAGAAAACATAGCTCTTAATAAGTTAGATATGTATATCGTCGAGCAAACAGATAGAAATTAAATTTACTGTCCCAAGTCCCTATCAGTAAAGGGAAGAGGAAGTGAACAAGGAAATCCCAAAAGCGCTTTCAATTAAATGCTTTAAAAAACCACTCACTTTGTAATAGGGGTGGATTTTTGTTTGTGCTTTTTAAACAGGTATCATTTTCTTTTTTTAACTTACTTTGTTTGTATATGTAAAAAGACCTGGACCTTAATAATGCATTAATAACATTACAAAAGTTTGCAATCAATTTGCATCCCCTCAGACCATATTAAATGAAACTGCACAAAGCATCGCTAATAAAAGCAATTATTATTATTAGGGCTATTCCAATGTACCTGAATCTCTTATTTCAATATACATTTTGCCCTATTTTGCATACTAGAAAAAGAGTCAATACATTTAGTAATATACCTTTGCAGAGATTATCCAAAAAATTACAAGAACAACTGGAAGTAGCAGTGTCTTCATATATCTTAATGGGGTCTGAAATGCAAAACAATTTTTAATTTGAGGCATTTTTTCTGGTGCTCACTGACAGATTCTGTGCTAGACACTTGAAAAGTACACCTGCAAGACCTGGCTGTTAGCCCAGGCCTTCGGAGGGAAGGGTGGGGGTGGATTTTAAGGATGTTAAAGTAATGGGGGGGTTGTTTTAAAATGTGTTAAAATTGATACATTTTATGATTATTGTTTGTTTTTATCTGTTGTAAGCCACCCCGAGATGCCATAGGCATGAGGGGGCGGCTAATAAGTATGACAAATAAAAAATAAAAATAAAAAATAAACATCTGAAGAATTTCAACATTTAGCAGAAGAAATTCTGCAGCCAAAGTCCCATCCAGATACTTAATATTGAAGCAGCTTTAAATTAACAAAATTTGTCAGTTGTGGCCAGGGAGTATTTTTCACTATCGTTTTTGATTTTTCTCTCTGTATAGGATACATGGCCTATAATTTTTACCATTATTTAACAGTTCTTTTCAATATGTGCATCTTACACTTCTCTTTAGAATCTTTCCTGAAATCTTCAGTCTTTCCTGATCCTGAATGCAGTTTTCTTGGTGGTAGCAAAAACTTTTATTCTGCCCTGGCAAATCAGACTATAAATCTTCAAGGCATGAGTATCTTGTAATATTTCTCTTCAATATTGTAATTGTAAAAAGAGTCACAAAATGTAAAGTATTTGTTCCTAGTATTTGTCCCTGTTGAGCATGTGTGCGCTGGTACAGCAGGCTTATTGATTCTATAGTAGCTGCACAGATTAAAC
This sequence comes from Sphenodon punctatus, assembly GCA_003113815.1. Taxonomy (NCBI): domain Eukaryota; kingdom Metazoa; phylum Chordata; class Lepidosauria; order Sphenodontia; family Sphenodontidae; genus Sphenodon; species Sphenodon punctatus. The sequence goes on along the minus strand of QEPC01014266.1, from coordinate 689,620 downwards.
AATATCTATTTCCACGTTCCAGATCAGCTGCAATAATTTGAGTGGACATGACTGGCTTTTTATTTTTTTTAAAAAGGGAGAATTGGTAACCTACCTTCGGTGAATTCCTTTCTCGCATATGCTCTGCATACTCCTCCTGCTGGGTAGTTCTACCGTTGACCACTAGGAGGCAGATGATGAATTTTCTTCACTGCGCCTATGTCATCGGAGCTAGCTGGCTCTCGTCAGTCCCTTCCCAAGCTGAAAAATCTATCCTCCATCTCCAGATGAAAGCTAGAAACAATAGTTGCGAGAACAGGAACCACCTCTCTCGCTCACTCGAGAGTAACACACAAACCATATACTAGCCTGCCTACGATACCTGTTCCTAACAACTTCTATAATCCGTTAATCAAACTGTGGTACTGGTCCCGCACTCCCTGCTTTCTTAACCATGCTGTTTGGCAGGGAGGGTCAGAGGAGTATGCAGAGCGTATAAGAGAAAGGAATTCACCGAAGGTAGGTTACCAATTCTCCTTTCTCCTCATACCTCTGCATCCTCCTCCTGCTGGGACATACCCAAGCATCGTGACAAAACTTCAGGGGTGGGAGCCAACAGCACTGGGAGTGTTCAGTACCGCCTGCAGCACCCTGCTGCCAAAAGCAGCCTCTGCTGACTGAAAAACATTAATTTTATAGTGTCTAACGAAAGTGTGAATTGATGCCCATGTGGCAGCCCTGCAGATCTCCTGCCTTAAAGGTGTATGACGTGGCTGTGCTGTGCACGGAATGGGCCCAAATTTGGAGGGGAGGAACCCTACCCTTTGCCTTGTATGCCTCTATGATCCCGTTTCATCCATTTAGAAATCAGGGTCTTTGTAGCCTTGCACCCCTGATACCCTGGTCTGATATTCACAAAAAGTGCAGTAGACTGCCTGAACCCCCTAGTCCTAGCCAGAGAGACTTTTAGGGCTCGCCGGACATCCAGCTTGTGCCAGGCCATTTCCTTTGAATGCACTGGCCTGGGACAAAAAGAAAGTAATACAACCTCCTGTGTTCTATGAAATAAGGTATTAATCTTTGGTAAAAATGCCTGATCCAGTCTTAAAGTAACTGAATCCCGCTGGAAGGTGCAAAAGCTGTCCTCCATGGACAGCGCCCCTAACTCGGAGACGTGTCTCGCTGAAGTCACTGCAATGAGAAAAATGACTTAATGTCATAAAATATAAGGACGCTTGTCTAAGAGGTTCAAAAGGGGGTCCGGTAAGGGCCTCCAGGACCAAATTAAGATCCCAAGAGGGGACTCTATGTACCACCGGGGGAGAGATCATTCTGGCTGCTCGTAGGAATCTCCTAACGTTCTTGTGCGCGGAGACCACCCTATTTGACACTGCCCTGAGGACTGAGTCTATGGCGGCTGCCTGCCTACCCAGAGTATTAGCCTTGAGCCCTTTATCCAGGCCCTGCTGGAGAAACTCCAGAACCTGTGAAACCCCTGCCTTGGCAGGGTCCTGCCCCTGCTGGAGAGACCACATAGCAAAGGTTTTCCACGTGGCCCGATAGTGGCAGCCCTCCTGGAGAGCTGGATCGTGGCCAGAACTGCATCGGAGTAGCCTCTTGCCCTTAGCGCTGCGCATTCAAGCTCCATACTGTCAGTTGTAATGTCTGTATCTCTGTGCATCATACTGGGCCCTGGGTGAGTAACGTTGGTATGAGGAGTAGTCTGTGGTACTGTGCACGGCTGAGATCTATCAGTTCAGAGAACCATGGTCTCCTGGGCCACCATGGCGTTACCAGCAGTAGGCATGCTTGTTCCCTGATTGTCTTGGCTATTGCTCTCTGAATTAGTAGAAACGGAGGGAAGGCACATAGGAGGCCCCTGGGCCAGGGATGGTTTAGTGCATCGATCCCTTCCACCTCCCTGCATCGTGAGCGTGCCATGAAGCGAGGTACCTGGGCGTCCTCCCTCTTAGCTAACCGATCTATCTGCGGGAGGCCGAACCAGGTTACTAACTGCTGGAATACGGACCAGTCCAGCACCCACTCATGTGGATCCAAGGTCTGCCAACATAGCCAGTCTCAAGAGGAGATGTCCAGAGTACGAGCTTGGAAAGTAACTCCTTATTTGGGCGCCTTCAAGCTATACGCAAATCAAGAATTATACCTGGACATCTTGACTAATCCTAAATTGCGAAGGGCATATACCCTCTTACACCTGCAACTTATTGAAACAGCAGTGGTGGAGAGTAGACGTAATGGTATTCCACATCTCCAAAGAAAATGCAGCTGTTCCATAAGTGTAGTTGAAACCACCCATCACTTTCTATTGGAATGTCCCTGGTATTCTTCCTTAAGGTTAGTATGGCTAGCTAGCACCACACCTATTGAAGGGTAAAGCCTTTGATTCTGAGGGTTGTTATGTAGACTTCCTTAAATTGACAAAGAAGGAGGCTATTAGAGATCTGGCAACTTTCGTTTTGCTGGCCTCCAAGATTAGAGTTTCTATTCGAGATCATTCGAATTAAAATTTGAGGAAGGTTATATGCTTTTGACTTGTTTATGATACCTTGAGAAATGTTCGCCAAGCATACTGTGCCTTTTTTCCTATTGGCTTAATATTATATATTCTATTTTATCTAATATATTGGTTAATTTTATTTACATTTTATAAACTTATTAATTATTGCTTTATGTATTGTTATTATATGTTGCATATGGCCAAAGCTATGCTTAATAAATGAACTTGAACATGAACATAGTCAGTCGGTCTGCATATTGTCCTGGCCTCTGATGTGTAGGGTCTCCATAGATGCCAGGTGTGACTGGGCCCATGAAAAAAGCTTGACTGCCTCCCGGTGTAACTATCGATCTCGACCCACCCCCCCGGTGGTTGATATAGGTCTTTGCTGTCACATTGTCCGTGTATACCAGAAGGTGACGAGAGGAGAACGTCAGGTACAGATGTTGAAATGTGAGGCGGATGGCCTTCAACTCGAGGAGGTTGATCTTCCTGCCTGCATCTCTCTGTGACCAGAGCCCCTGGGCTGAATGGGGCCCTGCGTGTTCCCCCCAACCCCAGAGGCTGGCATCCGTTGTCAACACTGCTCTTGCTGGTTCCGTGAGTGGCACTCCCTCCTGGAATGTTTTCAGCTTTAGCCACCAGGACATCGAGTCTTTTAACTTTCACGGAATGGGAACCCATTGATTGAGCCCGAGCGTGAGCTCTCTTTGGAAACCCCTTAGCTGCCTCTGCAAGGGACGCAGGTAGAAACAGCCCCACGTCACTTGCCCGATGCAAGGTATCAGTAACCCCAGCAGCCTTGCTAGTTGTTTAAGCCTCATGCAGTCGCAGAGCCTCAGCAGCCAAACTAACGTCTGTATCTTGGCCTGTCGCTCTGGTGGCACGAACTCGAGGTCGGAGGTGGTATCTATCAGTACCACCAGATGCTCCAACCTGCGAGTTGGAGGGAGGTGACTCCTCCTTGTTTATCATGAAGCCATGTCTCTCTAGGTACTGAATGGTCTTGCTTAGGTGCGCCACTACCTTGCTAGGGGAGTTGCCCTGAATTAGGAGGTCGTCTAGATAGGCATAGATGCTGTCTCTTATACACATCTAGATGTGTATAAGAGACAGGTCCTAGCCAGATAAGGCTTTTAGGGCTCGCCGGACATCCAGCGTGTGCCAGGCCTTTTCCTTTGGATGCACTGGCCTGGGACAAAAAGAAGGTAATACAACCTCCTGTGTTCTATGAAATAAGGTATTAATCTTTGGTAAAAATGCCTGATCCAGTCTTAAAGTAACTGAATCCCGCTGGAAGGTGCAAAAGCTGTCCTCCATGGACAGCGCCCCTAACTCGGAGACGTGTCTCGCTGAAGTCACTGCAATGAGAAAAATGACTTAATGTCATAAAATATAAGGACGCTTGTCTAAGAGGTTCAAAAGGGGGTCCGGTAAGGGCCTCCAGGACCAAATTAAGATCCCAAGAGGGGACTCTATGTACCACCGGGGGAGAGATCATTCTGGCTGCTCGTAGGAATCTCCTAACGTTCTTGTGCGCGGAGACCACCCTATTTGACACTGCCCTGAGGACTGAGTCTATGGCGGCTGCCTGCCTACCCAGAGTATTAGCCTTGAGCCCTTTATCCAGGCCCTGCTGGAGAAACTCCAGAACCTGTGAAACCCCTGCCTTGGCAGGGTCCTGCCCCTGCTGGAGAGACCACATAGCAAAGGTTTTCCACGTGGCCCGATAGTGGCAGCCCTCCTGGAGAGCTGGATCGTGGCCAGAACTGCATCGGAGTAGCCTCTTGCCCTTAGCGCTGCGCATTCAAGCTCCATACTGTCAGTTGTAATGTCTGTATCTCTGTGCATCATACTGGGCCCTGGGTGAGTAACGTTGGTATGAGGAGTAGTCTGTGGTACTGTGCACGGCTGAGATCTATCAGTTCAGAGAACCATGGTCTCCTGGGCCACCATGGTGTTACCAGCAGTAGGCATGCTTGTTCCCTGATTGTCTTGGCTATTGCTCTCTGAATTAGTAGAAAGTGGCCCTGAAAAAAACCCTTTTTGGTGTCATCTGCTGTAGTGTCTTAAGGTTGTCTTTAACGTTTGCCTTCTCAAGCACTTTCTCGAAGCACACCCCGAAGAGCCTGGATCCTTTGTAAGGGGCCGAGGTGAGGAGATTTTTAGCCGTTGTGTCTCCCTGCCAGGAACGCAGCCATACCCTGCGCCTGGCTGCTATACTATCGGCCATAGATCTGGCTGACCAAGTTAGGGCATCTGTTGTCGCATCTGCTAGGAAGGCAGTAGCCATGCAAATGCGGGAGGATAGCTTTTGTGATTTTCTTTCTGACAGCTCAGGGTCTTGGGCCTCCTGCATCCACGCAAGGAGAGCCCTGGAAACATATGAGGCAACAATATTGATCTTAAGGGAGGCTGCCGTGGAATCAACTGCCCTCCTAAGGGCGGAATCCAATCCTCGGTCTGTCGAGTCCCGGGAGTGGCAGTCCCCCTCAGTGGGAAAAACTGTCTGATGGACTAGAGAAGCCACCGCTGCATCTATTTTGGGGCTTTTGAACAGTGGTTCCTTCCTCCTGGAGAAGAAGTAAAGGGAGTCCTGTCTCCTGTTCATTTTATAAGCCTTGTCGGGGTGCTTCCATTCCTCAAGCACTATCCTCTCAAAAGCTTTATCTAGGGGCAGGCCCTGAACCCTGACATATACCGTAGGGATAAAATTCCTAGTCTCCTCGTCCTGCGAGTTGGAAGAATCCTCCTTAGAGGGCTTTTCCCTGAGATGGAGAGTTTTAATCACCTGCCTCAGCAACTCCTCTTTACACTGGGTAGGGAACTGCCTCTCTCTCTTTGGGGTCTGCAGTGGACTCCGCACATTCCCCTTCCTCTATGTCAGAACTCTCCCGAGAGGAAGTGAAGGCTGAGTCTGAACGTGCTGGCAGTTGGGCTTTGAAGCCCTGACTGCTCTCCCCATGCTGATCTTCCTTCTCAGATCCCTGAGGGGATTGCAAAATCTGGGTTCTGGCTCCCCTTAGTGGAGCTTTTCCCTTTTTTGTTGCCGCCCTGGGCTTTCCCGCCCTCTGTAACTTGCTGGTGGACCTGTCAGCAGGGGGACCCCTTTTTCTTTTCCCGCACGCCTTGGCCTGAGAAAGCTCCCTTAGTGAGGCCGTTATTTCCCTCATTGTTTGGGCTATCGAAGAGAGGGAAGGTACCTGTGTGTCCTGGCTCTCTCCTTCCGTTGCCGCCACTTCTGACCCACCAGCGTGGGTGGGGTGGGGGCACCGAATGCTTGCTGGCTGCACTCATTCTATATTTTAGAGCTTGTCTGGGGCAATTTGAGCTCAGACAGGGCCAAGCTGCGCTGACCCTGACCGTAGGCGAGCGGGGGGGGGGCGGGAGCGCCGATGAGAAATATTCCCCGCTAAGCAGGAAAAGAGCGGCCTCCCCTGTTCCCAGGCGTGATGCAAGGGAGCCGGCGGGGATAACCTTCAGAAAAAGGCCTGGCCTGGCGATCTGTCCCCCGAGTGCCCCGCCGATTCTTTTTTTTTTTTTTGAATCTGTTCTTCCCTAACTGCTCCTCCTCCTCTTCTTTTTTTTTTTTTTTTTTTTTAGGGTCCTGAGGATCCTGAAAGCGCGTCCTAACGGTCCTGAGGCAGACGACGGACTGGTGAGAGCCAAGTAGCTCCGATGACGCAGGCGCAGTGAAAGAAAATGTATCATCTGCCTCCTAACGGTCAATGGTAGAACTACCCAGCAGGAGGACGATGCAGAGGTATGAGAAAGCAATTTATTTCCAATTATAGTATCCTAGAATGTAGCAATAGAGAAATCTTTGGATGGCAGCAGCATCTGCTGCCACAAATAATTCTTGGATTTGTTGGATGTCACAATAACATCTGTCCCACCCAGGGGACGGGGGAGGACTTTCCCTGGCCGGGTGGTCGCACATCACTCCCTGCCCTCCCTGTTGGCTGGGGGAAGGGGGGCAATGTGTGACTACCTGGCCATGCCCCCAAGCTGCTGCCATCACCCTGTTCCCCTACAATGGCAGACAGCTGGGTGCCATGGTAGACCCCCCTGGAGCAGGGAGGAACTGTGACCAGGAACAAATATTCCCACCATGTTCTCCCACTCTGGCCTGGCTGGGAGGCAGCTGGGTGTGGACATGGACCTGCTTTGATCTAGCCCCACATTTCTGGCCCAGCTGCCACCAAGGGTGGGGTTTGTTCTGGGCCCACATCTGGCAGACTCGGAACAAACGTTCAGGCATCACACTGGCGGGTTAAAGCAGGCTGAACTAGACCAGCATGATGTCTGTTAACACCCCATGAATCAGAGCCAACGCATACAAATGAACACGAAAAAGTCCCCTTTGTTATCAACGTGCTTGTTAATTACCTCTTTTTCCATGAAATCAAACTCTACAGCACAGGTGTACATTGAAGTATCAAAATCCTTATATCCAATAACTTTTGCTTTTAACAGGTTGCCTATGTGTGCCTGGGAGGAAATACAAGGAAGTGAAAACATTCATTAGACAACAAGTCTTTAATATTTACCGTAATAGTGCACATGCACAAAAAGCTATTTGGCTGGGGTAAACTGAGATTTTCAGGGACAAGATTCTTAAATTTGCCAAAATGCACATGTAGAAGTTCATTTAAAAAACCCCAAAAAATCAGTATAGAGGGCCGGGATCCAAGGTGCACGCATGCAACCTGTGCGCTTGGTGTGCATGCACACCTTGGTAAATTGGATCCCAAATAACTGAAAGGATGCATGTTCCCTACTTTTGACCCAATTCAGCAAAGAAGTAGTTTGGAAAGTTCAAAAAATACCATGTATGGTGGAATTGGAGAAACACCCTCTTGCAGCACTGATCATTAAAGCTGAAGTCACAGCATACAGACTAAGGGCTCATTCAGACGTGCGTTTAACTCGCACAGTTGCCGCGGCGGCATCGTGCGATTTAAAGCACTGCGCACTTCCGGGTTGGTATGAATGCACCAATTCAGCCTAATGCAAACTGTTGGAGTGCGGTTTTAAAAGCTGCTCGGAGCAGCTTTCAAAACTGCACTCCAACAGTTCGCGTCAGGCTAAAATGTGCACGGTCGGTGCATTCACACCAACCCGGAAGCGCGTGGTGCTTTAAATCGCACGGTGCCGCAGCTGTGCGATTTAAATGCACATCTGAATTAGCCCTATGTATCTCAGTACTTTATTGCTAAACAGAGTTAATTACAAGCAAGAGAGGAAGGTGAGCTTAGAGAATTAATATGCAGAATGAACAAGATTAAGAACCACCATTCCATTGGTAAATAACTATTTTTCATCTTCAGGTGGTCGCTATATACATGGGATAAACGTAGGAAGCACAGGCAGCAATAAACATTTACAAAGGTAAATAGTTTTAAACAGTAATTGCTCTTTCAAAGTGAACACTACAGAAGAATAACAAATCCATTAAGCAGAAATTGGACCATCTTCCAACACCAAGTTTCGTTCATTTTACTGTGTAATGGGGAGGACGGGTCAGAACTCAGAGAACGCAAAGGGCGGGCTCTAGAACAGGGGAAAGGGGGCCTCTCAGCTGCTTCTCCAAATTCAGGGAGAACGTAGCTCATCACAGAGGTTAAGAGGAATAAAGAGTCTGATAGCAGGAGTATGGGAACTAGGGATCAGGGTAACTGAGGAACAGGGTCAAGGCAACTGAGGTGAGATCAAGCAGAGGGGAGTGGCATGGAGCAGAGCACAGCCAAAGTCTGGGAGTTAGTAACGAGGCAGCCAGAGTCCAGAAGTTGGAGCAGAGCATGGCCCGAGTCTAGGAGTCATGGAATTGGGCCAGAGTCTGGAAGTAAGAATGTGAAGGAGGGGAAACAGGGCAGAGCAGAGCCCAAGTCTGGGAGTCATGGAACAAGGATCCAGAGTTGGAGTGGAGACAGATGAAGCAACTAGAAGCTTGGAACCAGAGCAGGGCAAGGAACTAAGAGCCAGGGCAAGTGACCAGGAGCCAGAGCACAGCAGAGAAAGGTAGAGAAAAAAGTTATTCTGCCCAGCGTCCTGTTGCTACTAGCATGCTTTTATACTGCTGGCAGCCAATCAAGAAGCTGAGATGCAGGGCAACAGAAGAGATGGACAGGAAGAGAAGTGGGGTCAGGGCATAACAAGGAGAGCAAAGCTGGGCAAGAGGCAGGCCTAGGCGGTGGTACTGCTGATAAGTGAGAGCTTCAGAACCCTGGAGGCTGGGGGTTCGAGGCCAGGGCCTTACGGTATCACCCGCTCCCGGGGTTGTCCTCTGGTCCCCTTCTTTTTTCTGAGGGCTTGGATCACGGAAGGGACACGGGACAGGACACCACTAGAACGCTAGAGGCCAGGGCTGCAGGAGACAAATATGGGACAATGAAATGGACAAATATGGGACAAGGAAGCAGAAAGTGGCACACACATAGAACGAGACATGTCTCAAAGAACGACACAACACACAGCTGGGAAAGGAGAAGGACCTCATGGGCCAGGAAGGCCTTCATCTCCCTGTAGACTGCCTATTTTCAGGGAGGTGGGCACAAGCACCCTGGGTCCTCGTGTAGGTATGCCTACACCCTACGATGGGTCACCCAAGCCAAGAGGTCAGGCTCCTTCTTTAGGGGGACCCCTCCAGTAGAGTTGGGAAGCGATACACTTCCTATGGATGAAGATCAGTGGTGGGGAGCAGAAACAGAGAGAGCAGGAAGCAAATAGTAGCCAACCACCAGAGAGACAGGGTCCAGAGAGTCGAAGAGAAACAGATAATAGGAGGGAATGGAGCAGTACAGAGGAGTGAGGGTTGCAGGCCACTAGTTAGCAAAGAATTGGGCTCAGCAAAGCCAGGGGGGCTGAACAATGGGGGGGAAGGGGGATGAGCAGAGTGGGCAGCCTAGACTGATGGGATTGTTCTTCCTTGCTTGCAGAAGCCAGAATCTTTGATTGATACCCTCTGCCAGTAGGCGGGGCCATCCTCCTCCGGCTCCCCAGATTAAGACTGTCAAAGCTAGACGTACTAAGAAAACTCCAACAATAACGAAAACTATCATAATCTGAACTAAGACTATGTAAACTAATAACTATATAGCACCAGAATAAAGAAAGGGTAACCGTCCCCACTGTGAACATGATACATAGTATCCCTGATATTAAAGGGACTCCACCCTTCTAGAGGGCAAGAATCCATCTAGGGTGGGGCCAGGCTACCCATCCTATTTGGGAGAATGGGAATTCATGATGAATGCAAATTCACCTCTCTCTCCCCCAGCGCAGAGTGGGTAGCCTGGACTGATGGGAGTCCCAAAGCAGACAAATAGGAGCACTTCCAAGGGAAGGTGGATTCCCAACCAGTTCAAAAGGCAGATGCCCTGACTCCTAACGGAGACTCCATTCTACTTAACTCTGAATGACTTGTAGCACCCTGAGGCCAAAGGCTGCCTATGCGGATACTACAGAGCCTACCCTATAATGTCTTGTGAAAGAGCACACTGAGGACCAAGATGCGGCCCTACAGATTTCCTATAAGGAGGCCCTATTTAATAAGGCTGAATTTGTGGTTGCCCCCGAGAGAATGAGCAGTATACTTCCCATATGCACAATCTCAGCCATCTAGCAAGGCTATATTTGGTTACCTTCTTTCCCTTTCGGTTATCTCTGAAGGCTACAAAGAAAGTTGTGTCCTTTCTAAATAACTGCATTCTGTGAAGATAAACTTTTAGCGCTTGTCCAAAGTATGCCATCTCTGTTCCCTAGCGAAACCAGGGCAAAAAGGTGGGAGGTTAATTTGTGTTTCCCTGTGGAAAAAAAAATGAGGCCTAGCTGGGCTCTAAGAGCCCAGGATCCTGCCAACAGCATCGGCACAAGGCAGGAACAGACTGGGAGTCACGGGAGAATGGCTTCCTACTGGCAAAGATCCTGCCTACTGCAACCAAGGGGAGGGGGGCAATTGGCATCAGTCCAGGCTGCCCACTCTGCGCTGGGAGAGATAAAGTCGAAGGAAGGACTCCAGAAGCAGGGGATGGGGGATCTCTCAGCAGCTTCCCCAAATGTGGGGAGAGTGTAGGGGTAAGGAACCGGAAAGCAGTACAGGAACTAGGGATCGGGGTAACTGAGGAAAGAAGGTCAAGCAAAGGAGAGTGGAGCAGGACAGACCACAGCACAGCCAAAGTCTAGGAGTCAGGGAACAGAGCCGGAGTCAAGGAACAAGGAGCCAGAGTCAGAGCAAGGAACTAGGAACCAGAGCAGGGCAAGGAACTAGGAGTCAGAGCAAGGGATCAGGAGCCAAAGTGAAACAAGGAACCAGGAACTAGGAACCAGAGCAGGGAAAGGTAGAGATAAGAGTTATTCCACCCAGCTTCCTGTTGCTACCAGCATGCTTTTATACTGCTGGCAGCCAACCAGGAAGCTGGGAGGCAGGGCAACAGAAGAGATGGGCATGAAGAAATATGGGGTCAGGGCCAAACAAGGTGTGACAAGGGGAGCAAGGCCAGGTAGATGGCAGGCCCAGGCAGTGGCACAGCTGGTAAGTGAGCACTCCGGAACCCTGGAGGCTGGGGCCTTACACACTGATGCATTAGTGAAAAGAGGGTGGAGGATCATGCTGCTCAATTATGTATATTGAGTAAGAGTATTTTCAAAGTGAATAGCTTGTTCAGATAGGAAATGTTTTGAACTAAATTTCATACTTCTCAAATAGACGAGTTGCTTTTTGAGGCCCAAACGGACTTGACTGTCCCAGTCACAACAACGTGGGCTCACAATTTCCTAAGGGACAGTCACTACAAATATAAACATTACTCAATCTAGGCTCCCATTTGTTTATCTGTTCTTCCTTTCAGGGAGGCTTCCTCCACCTGGGTATAAATCTTCCATTCCATCCATCACAATTCTACAATAATATCTCAACAAATATCAACAAAACAAGCTTACACCAAGTCCATAATACAGCACTTGTGCCATCATTATAATAGGGCTACCATTAAGCCCAATGTAAACAACATTCAGGGCATCTCACCCACTTATCTTTTCTGGTGTACTGCTTGATGGCAGAACCTAGTACTCTCATTTCGAGGGCTACTATCAGGCTTTCTCGCCCTCAAGGCTACCACTAAGCCCGAAATACCTCTCTTAAGTCGCTTTCAATATCTTACTGGAGAACACTTTTCCACCTGGTGCACAATCTCTTCAGATGTCCATTAAGCCTTCTGATATTTCACCGGGGAGCAATTCTCCACCCGGCTAACAGTCTTATCACCTTTAACAGGTAGCTATTAACAGTTATAGAATCTCATAACCTTCAGGCCTTTCAAGCCGATTATTCAGGGCTTCTTGCTGTCAGGGCTACCATTATGCCCAAGGCCTCCACTAAGAACTAACACCCATGTTAGTTCTTCTCCATTACCCAATGCGGCAGGTCCCTGTCTCACTGTGTGGAGTTGATCGGCCACCTTCACCCCTTTCCAGCTGGCTTCAACCACTCAACCTCTTATCCTTAGCTTAGAAATCGGTATTCCCAAGCAGGGCCAATACCAGCCCCAATAACAAAATCCATCCTGGGGTTTCGGTGTTCCCCTGCCCATGTAGGTTCAGGGGTTCCACCTGTTCCTACTTCTCTTTGGGTCTGGTGTACCACCGTTTGGGTGGCCACATCCTTCCACTGCCTAACTGGCCCTATTCTAGGGGCTCTTAAAGGCTGCAGCCCTTGCCAGTCCCAGAAGCGGACCTGGGTGGCATGATCGACATTCTCCACCATTATGCAGCAGGGCGTTAACCTGGGGCCCACTGTTCCCATACTTCCCCTGACTAATTGGACTTGGAGGTCTCTCAATTGCTTCTCTCTTCTTGAACTAATCATTCTGTACCACTCAGATATGATTTCACCAGTGTCTTTTATTTACAATGCCTACATGCACCACCTGGACACTAAACAAAGCTAGACCAGATACCTCTGCTTGCTGCAGTTTGGGGGAGGGGGGCACAGAGCCCATTCCAACTTAGTTATGCCCCTCTCTGAACAATAAATGTTCTGTATTCCATACCTACCATCATGCAATACAGAGTAGTGATAAACATATTTTAAATCCAGTGTTTCCTCTACTTCCCCTCCCCCCAGTGTTGAGTTTGATGCTGTATGTGCATGTGGTCCAAGTCTGCATGCACGCTCACAGCGTGACACAAACTGTTCTGGAGGAAAAATACTTAACATTGTTCTACATCTAACACTCATCTTACCCACACTGCAGCTTCTCCTTCACATTGGACTAGGACCCCGCCCCCTCCAGCTCCTAGTCCAAACCCCACCCCTACACAACCTGCCTTTCAACCTCTTGGGGTCTGGTATTGGGCACCACCTTGCCTGCTGACCTCTAAGTGACTCTGTTGGCCAGCCGAGGCCAATGCGTATGCATTCAAATTCATTATTTACATTCCATTGCCTATCATGGGAAATTCAAAACCCTATAACCTTAAAACTACCAGATGGATTTTGAAAAATAAAAAAGGCATGCACCTGAAAGCATCCTTGAGTTTTCTACCACCACTACACTTCACAAATTTTTTCTTAAAGTATACTTTCAAGTGAATACAAAAACCATCTGAAAGTCAGGAAAATCAAATTTTGCTCCAATTTTCAAATGGCTCTAACTTCTTCGTTTTTATCCAATTTGCATGTAATTTCGACAGATTGTACCTCTTCTCACCCAAGCAACTGCCAAGTTTCAGAGAGACTGGATAAATTGTGCCAATTTTATAAGCAATGGAACATTCATGTGTTAAAATAGAGGATACATGCTGGCCTTAACTATAGAGCAGCTCCCATAGCTCTATAACAACCACCGAAGCAGCATTAAATCACACCTAAATATAAAAGACCATTCAAAGTAGGGGTGACTGATGCCTCTTGTTTTCTGACCTATGCACCTGTGGGAAAATTGAATGCACGAAATGAACATAATAATCTAACACAGTTGAGTAATTAGTGAAAAACTTCTCATACATAAATGGTAAAAATAAAAAGGTAAATTTCCTTACTTGTGAATTTCTGTTCTTCTCTTGAAGCAGGGTGGACAGTCAGAACGTATAGGTTTTGTCCCTACTCACTCAGCAGTAGACAGGATTAGGATGATTGACATCCAATGCTAGTGGGAGAGGCGTACTCCTCAAAGTATGCACCTCAGCTTTTCAGGAGGTGACTGCCAAACGAACTAGTTGGAAAACTAGAAACAAGATTATAACTTGAAGAGTAAAAAACAACAACAGAGATTGAAAAACAGACAGAGACAGGAAAAGGGAGCTGGGAAAGAAGTTCCCAGACTTTACTCTGAACACCTTTCTGATCCTCAGAAGAGGAATCTGACATAGGTGCGATTGTCTGTCCACCCTGCTTCAAGAGAAGAATGGAAATACGCAGATAAGAAAATTTCCCCCTCTCTCTCTTCAGAGGGTGGACAGTCAGAACTGATGGGAAGTCCCCAAGCTGGGTCTTTCCAAGGGAAGGTGGATTCCCACCCGTCCCCAAAAAAACCCAGTCTTGCCCCAGATGGCTCCAATTCCCAACTGGATTAAGTCAGAACTCTCTAAAGCACCCAGTGTTGAAAAGCAGCTTCAGAGAATGCTAGAGATTCCTCCCTGTAGTGACAGGTGAAGGAATGAGCAGAGGACCAGTGGGTGACTCTGCAGATTTCCTCCACTGATGTTTTACCCAGGAGCACCGAATTCATAGCTGCCTATGAGGTTGCACAGCAATTTCCATATGAGGACGAACCTGCGAGGCCTTGTAAGCCTTCAATATGCAGGTGCTAAACCATCTAGCGAAGGTACTTTTTGAAACTTTCCTACCCTTTCTCCTAGCCCAGAATTCTACAAACAGGGCAGAGTCCATTCTGAAATGGCTATACCTATCCAAGTAAAATGTGAGTGCCCTCCTGACACCTAATCTATGCTATTCTCTCTCTCTAGTAGCTGGAGAGATTGGGACAAAAAAGAGGACAGATTCAGTTCTAGATCCCTATGAAACCTCAAGATGACCTTTTGTATGAATGTGTGTGTGTGTGTGTGTGTGTGTGTGTGTGGTGTGTGTCTCTCTAACCTCAGGACCATCTTGTCTTTGTGAAAAACGCACAGTTCTGAGTCAGAAGAAAGTCTCCAGCTCTGAGACTCTGCAAGCCAAGATCATGGACATCAGAAACATTGTCTTAACCATTAAAAAGAACAGTGACATCTATAGAAGCACCTCACAAAGTGGTGCATCAAAGTCTTGACGATGACATTCAGCCTCCAAGTAGGGAACCCATGGCTAAAAAGTGGGCAGATGAGCTGTGCTGCCTTGAGGAAACTCCCAACGCGAGAGCACGAGGACAAGGAAGGCTGGCCTCCACAGCAGATAATTCTCGAGAAAGCATTAGCCTTGAGACACTTTTTGAGATGCTACTTCCTGGAGGAATTACAGGACCTTCAATGCCCCGGCATTGGCCATCTGCACCGTCTCCTGCACCAGTACATGAACTTCACCAAAGTTGTATCATATACACTGTTGGTCAAAGATCTGAGAGATGACAAGGTATCTAAAAGATTACCCAAGTAACCAAAGGCAGTCAATAGAGCCCTTTCAACAGCCAAGCAGCAAGCTGAAATGTCCATGGGCCCAGATGCAGAACTGGTCCCCGGGATAGGAGGTCTGAACTCACAAGTGAGATGTAGCGGACCTCTCACCACCATGTTGATGACATCAGTGAACCAGGGTCTCCTTGGTCAATGTGGTACCACCAGGATATCACAAACTCCTTTTTCTCTGTTCTTCCCAATTAACTCAAGGTATGAGGAGAAAGTGAGAGAATGCTTTAAAAAGCCCTCTGGGTCCCCCGAGACAAAGCATCCAGGCCACTGCGCTCTGGGGTCATTCATTCTGGAAAAAAACTTGGACAGTCTCTGATTATGACTATGTAAAAAGTCCAACAATGGTGGACCAAAATGACTCACAATGTGCTGGACTGCTTGCTCCAATATGGACCATTCCCCCATATCCAATTTCTGACAGCTAAGCCAGTCTGCCTGGATATTCAT
Source organism: Sphenodon punctatus (assembly GCA_003113815.1). Classification (NCBI taxonomy): domain Eukaryota; kingdom Metazoa; phylum Chordata; class Lepidosauria; order Sphenodontia; family Sphenodontidae; genus Sphenodon; species Sphenodon punctatus. Next base: position 674,052 of record QEPC01014266.1, on the reverse strand, counting down.
GAAACTCACGTGTACCACCTTGATCGAGGCTAGATGTGCTTCCTCCCAGCTGAGCAACCGTGCTATCTGTATGCACAAGGATATATGCCCCTTTCAACTCAGCAGAAAAAAGCAGAGCTAAGCAAATGGCTTTCAGTTCCAGGGGGTTAATGTGTCAGGACACCTCCTCGTGTCCACGCATCCCGAGCTGATTTGTGAGCAAACTGGGCTCTCCAGCCTCAGCTATCTATGGTTAGAATCAGCCTCTATGGCTCTCGAAAAGGCATTCCCTGTAAAAGCAGTCAGAGCTAACTACCACTGGAGACCCTCCTTCACCTTTTGAGGAACTGTGATTGACAGATGCATAAAGGCTGCATTCTCTTGCTGGAAAGGTTAAAGGAACTATTGTAGTGCATGCAGATTAAACCTGGCCCAACCCTGTGCATGCAAGCAGTAGACTAAGCTCCCGAGCACCTGAGTCAGGAACATCAGATCCGATGGGGGGGGGTTGCTTTGAAGTTGATCGATCTAGCTTAGTAGCTTCAATAGTCTTTCCTCTGACAGGAAAACCTGATCTACGCTGATGTCCAACATCACCCCCAGGTGCAGGAGAGACTGAGGATCATACAACTTTCATCTCTGTTGATCAGGAAGTCAAGGGCCTCTAGCCACTCCATGGTTAGCTGAAAATCTTGTTTCCCATGATGATCCCATGACGTCACCATTCTTTCTGGGTACTGTGAAGAAAATGAAAGAGTAGACAATGCAGTACAACTCTGGGACACAAGAACCACCTCTTTGGCTCTTATATCCACTAGGTGTTGAATGGCTCCCAATGTAAGTGGATATTTGGCCAGATCCCTTAATGTGGGAGAAGACAGGAAATTATCCTTTGGGAAAAGGAAACCTTTTTAGGTGTCTGTTTTGCCACTTGCTGGAGGAGAAGTGGGAATCTGGTCTGATTCGTATGAGGCAGACATTTGGACTGGAAAACACAGGGACAGATCCCTCTATACACATGCTCCACAAAATTGGAGTCTGTCTCCTAATTGTCAGGGCCATGATCTATCCCTATAAATAAAGATGATGGCTGCGCAAGAGGACCTGAGGAGAAGCAGAGTGCTCTACAAGAGATACACTCAGACACTTCTGCCCCATTCTTCACATTATTGGCTGAGGTATTATCCTCCCAGGGTCAAGGCCATACCAGGAGGCGGGAGCATGAAGCAACCTGCCTCTCCGGTCACACCAATACAGACTCCGGTACATCATCTTGCAGGAGCAGGGAAGCCTGGTTTGAGGGGGCTGGAATGCCCAGGTTGGGTGCACTCACCCTCCGTGGCTGCACCAAGGCTCCCTGAGCCTCCTCCACTGTATCCTCTCCCTGGAGCTGGCTTTCCACCTCCACTCATGGATCGAGCAGCACCCTCTTGACTGGGGAGCACAGTTGTGTCCCTCTGCCAAGATTTCTTGCCTCTGGAGTCATTAGCAGAGTGGAGGACGTTGTTTTTCCAGGGGGTTGACGTAGTTAGTATGAGGCCTCAAAGATAAAAGGCGAGAAAGGAGAATTGCTAGCCTACCTTTCGGTGAATTCCTTTTTCTCTTACACTCCTTATCCTCCTCCTGTTGGGTAGCTCTCTGCTTGACCGATAGGAGGCAGATGGATGTTTGTTTTCTTGCGTGCATGTGCCTCCCGAGTTACCTGGCTACCGTTCTCCAGTCTGTATCATAGCTGAGTGTCTATGTAATCCTACTCCATGTCACAAACAAAACTACAACAGACTATTGTATTGTATGTGGGAACAACTGAAGGAAAAACATGAACTGCAACAAGCAAATAAGACTGTAAACCTTAATTTTCTAGCTGTCCTGACTTGAAAACTGACTAAAAATAAGCTGCCTGGATAAAAGTTGGTTGGCTCTCCCTTATGTGTTACCCCCTAGCTGGCTGGCAGGGAGGGCCGGAGGAGGATAAGGAGTGTGAGAGAGAAAGGAATTCACCGAAAGGTAGGCTACCAATTCTCCTTTCTCCTCTTATCTCCTTCTCCTCCTCCCGTTGGGATATACCCAAGCAGTCTCTATAAACTATTTTGGGTGGGAGCCGACAGCACTGGGAGAGTCCAGTACCACCTGCAGCACCCGCCTGCCAAACGCTGCTTCTGCTGACTGAAACACGTTGATCTTATAGTGCTTCACACAAAGGTGTGTAGAGATGCCCATGTCGCTGCCTTACAAATTTCCTCGTAAGAGGCTCTCGCCTTGAAGGCGTATGAAGCGGCTGCGCTGTGTACAGAGTGGGCCCAAATTTGCAGGGGAGGAATCCTTCCTCTGGCCCTATATGCCTCTATGATTGATTGCTTCACCCACTTGGACAGCAGAGTCTTGGAAGCCTTGAGCCCCTGATATCCCAGCCTAATATTTACAAAAAGAGCCATGGATTTTCTGGAACCCCTGGTTCTGACTAGATAGAGTTTTAGGGCGCGGCGCACGTCTAACGTGTGCCAGGCTTCTTCTTTGGGGTGGACAGGGTTAGGGCAAAAAGAAGGAAGTACCAACTCCTGGGCTCTATGGAACACTGAATTGACTTTCGGAAGGAAGGCCTGGTCTAGCCTTAATGTTACAGAGTCCTGCTGGAACACACAAAAGTTCTCTTCCATTGATAATGCTCCCAATTCTGATATTCGTCTGGTTGATGTTACTGCCACTAGAAAAACAACCTTGAGAGTTAGAAAATACAAGGAGACATGCCTTAGGGGTTTCGAACGGAGGCTTCGTGAAAGCCTCCAGAACCAGGTTAAGGTTCCATGAAGACACTCTGTGAACTACTGGGGGAGACAGGAGTCTGGCTGCCCTAATAAACCTCCTAACATGGTTATAAGAAGAAATGGTCTTATTAGTGGATGCTCTAAGCACAGAGTCTATTGCAGCGGTCTGCCTTGCTATGGTGTTAGCTCTAAGACCCTTATCCAACCCCCGTTGCAGGAAGTCCAAGACCTGCAGCACCCCTGCTTTGCATGGGTCGTGCCCCTGCTGCAGGGACCAAGTAGTGAAAATCTTCCAGGTGGCCTGGTAAGCTCTCCTGGTGGCCGGTCTTCTGGATCTCTGGATAGTGGCGAGAACCGCATCAGTGTATCCTCTTTTTTAATGCTGAGCGTTCAATCACCATACTGTTAGTTTTAGAGTCCGAATCTCTGGGCATAAGACTGGTCCCTGAGAGAGGAGATCCATCACTAGTGGAAGCCGCCTGTATTGGTTCTGGCTGAGCTCTATTAACTCTGAAAACCAGGATCTCCTGGGCCACTATGGCGTGACTAGGAGAAGTAGTGTGCGTTCCTTGCGTGCCTTGGCTATTGTTCGTGCGATTAGCGGAAATGGTGGAAAGGCATAAAGCAGGCCCCTGGGCCATGGCTGATTCAGTGCATCCGTTGCCTCTGCTTCCCTGTATGGTGTTCCTGTCATGAAGCGAGGTAATTGTGTGTTGTCCTTGTTTGCAAGCAGGTCCACCTGTGGGAGACCGAACCATCTCGTTATCTCCTGGAACGCTGAGCTGTTGAGGGCCCACTCGTGGGGTTCCAGTATTTGACAACTCAACCAGTCTGCGGTTACATTGTCCTGGCCCTTGATATTAAGCACCTTCAGCGAAGCTATGTGCTTCTGTGCCCACGTGAACAGTTTGATCGCCTCCCGCTGTAACAATGGCGTTCTGGATCCTCCCTGGTGGCTGATGTATACCTTGGCCGTCATATTGTCGGTGTATACTAACAGGTGTGATCTGGTGACGGTGGGGAACAGCTGCTGTAAGGCAAGACGTATGGCCTTCAGCTCCAGAAAACTGATCTGTTGCTGTGCATCCCTCTGTGACCAGGTACCCTGCATGGATCGGTTCGATGAGAGTACTCCCCAGTCCGAGGCTGCCGTCCATGGTCAGTACTTCTCTTGTTGGTTCCGTGAGCGGTATGCCCTCCTGGAAGGTTGCGGGCCTTAACCACCAAGACAAGGATCTTTGCAGATGTCTTGGGACAAGTACCCAGGGATTGTGTCCGGAGGTAAGCTCGTGCTGGAAAGGCTTTAGCAGCCTCTGTAAGGGACGTAGATGAAACCTTCCCCACGTTACCTGGGCTGTGCAGGATATGAGTAGCCCCAACAGAGATGCCAGGCACTTGAGCCTCATTCGTTTGCTCACCCTGAGTATCTTCACCAGTTTCAGGATTCTCTGTATCCGGGGCTGTGGAACCAGTGTGAGGTCGGAGCTGGTATCTATGATGGTTCCCAGATGCTCCAGCCTTTGTGTTGGACTGAGGTGGCTTTCTTCCCTGTTCACGAGGAATCCATGCCGCTCCAGGTAAGTGATCGTCTTGCTGAGGTCCGCAATTGCCTTCTCTCAAGAATGGGCCCGGATCAGGAGGTCACCCAAGTACGGGTGGATATGGATTCCTTCTGCTCGTAGATTTGCCACGAACGATATCAACACCTTCGTAAAGGTCCTGGGTACCAAAGACAGGCCGAAGGGAACGGTCCTGAACTGCCAATGCTCGTTGTTGTAGGTGAACCTGAGTCACCTCCTGTGTGGAGCCCAGATCGGGACATGTAGGTACGCCTCTCTGAGGTTGAGACACCATCCAATCGTCCTTCTGGATGCTGCGGCAGATGGACGTCAGTGTCTCCATTTTGAACTTTCTTTTTCTTACGTGGCGGTTGAGTGCCTTCAAGTCCAGGACTGCTCTCCATTTTCCTAGCTTTTTGGAGACCAGGAAAAGAATAGAGTAAAAACCTGAATAGTGATGTTGTGGCGGCACCCTTTCTATAGCTTTGGTGTCTGCTAGCCTTTTGATCTCGCTGGTCAATGTGAGATGTTTTGTGATGTTTTTTGATCTTGGGGATGCGAGACATCTGCATCTGGGGATGCTCACCAGCTCGATGAAGTGGCCCCTTTCCACACGAGGGGACCCGTGAATCTGTGACTGATTGGGCTCATGCCGCATGGAACTGCTGGAGTCTGCCCCCCAACTGTGCGCCGGCATAGTCATGCTTCTTGTCTTGCATGACTAGGCCCCGCACCTCTCACTCTTCATCTGTCATATCGTCCTGCTCTGAACCATCGTCTCCTGAAAGTGAAGTTGGGGGTGTACCATCTCTGGGATTGGGCCTGGAACCTCCTGGAGGTGCCTCCAAAACCCCTAAGACGAAAGGAATGCCCCCTAAAGGAGCCTCTCTTTGTACTCACTTGCTGGAGGGTTCTTGGTTTGTCCTTACTGGAAGCCTCCTCCAGCACCTTTTCTAAACAAACTCCAAACAGTTTCGAGTCCTTGTATGGGCATGCAGTAAGCAGGTTCTTTGCGGTCACATCCCCATCCCAGGAGCTTAACCACAACCTGTGCCTGGCAGCTATATTATTTGCCACTGCTCTGGCAGACCATGTTAAAGAGTCTGTTGTTGCATCTGCCAGGAAGGCTGCTGCCATGCATATCCTGGATTTAATTCTTTGTGATCTCCTCTCCGAGATCTCGGGATCTTGAACCTCCTGCATCCAGGCTAACATGGCCCTGGATACATAAGCAGCAGCTATGCTGACTTTCAGGAAAGGTGACATGAACTCCAGGGCCCTCCTAAGGGTTGTGTCCACTGTCGATTGCGTCCCGAGGATGGCAGTCACCCTAGCGAGGGATGCTGCCCCCACATCCACCTTGGGGCTTCTGAACAACGGTTCCTTCTTTCTCGTGAATGCATATAGGGAGTCTTGTGTTTTATTCATTTTATATCCCTTATCTGGGTGCTTCCACTCCTCGAGGACTAAACGCACAAAGGCCTTATCAAGTGGGAGCCCCTGATCCCTACCGTGAACGAACGGGATGTAATGCCTGGTCTCTTCTTCTTATGAATCTGAGGAATCTCCCTTGGAAGACTTCTCCATAAGCTGCAGGGTCTTTATAACTTGCGCCACTAGCTCATTCCTGCACTGTGGAGGGAACTGCCTTTCATTGTCTTTCGGATCAGTTAGACTCGACCCATTCCCCTTCCTCTAAGTCGGAATTTTCTTGCTCTGATGCTGTGGCTGAACCATACTCTGACTGTTGCCAGGCAGAGATGATCTGTGCAGTCCCTGCCTGCTGTTCCCCCTGCTCAGTCTCCTCAGAAGAGGAAGATGAACCCAGTATACTGTTTGTGGCTCCCTCTGGTGGCTGTTTTGCTTTCTTTTTGGGCGCCCCTAATCTTCCCGCCTTTTTCTTACTCGGCCTGTCTGCGGGGGGTCTCTTTCTGCCTCTTGGCTGCGATAGACTGCACAGAGCAACCATAATTTGCTGTACTGATTTTGTCAAAGATGCAAATTGTACCTGGGTATCCTGGTTTTCTTGAGGGGACGCCGTTGTCTCAGAGGCCCCTGTGGGTCCTGACGCCGGTGTAGACTCATGGGGAGTCTGCTGGTTCGCACAGCTCACCACTGTTCTTTTTTGTGCCCCTCAGGTGGAAACAGGGCCCAGGCGCGCTGTCCCTGTTCCTCTCCCTTGATTGTTAATTTTTTATATATTGTGCTCTAGGGCCCAGCCGCGCTGTCCCTGAGTTACTAATTCTTTGGCCCGATTTAGCTCCAGAGCCCAGCCGCGCTGTCTCTGAGCTCTCCTGCCACCGTTAGAGTAGGCCTGGCTGTGCTCCAGGGCCCAACCGTGCTGTTCCTGAGCCTCGGACAGCGAGGGGGGAAGAGAGAAGGGGCCGCCTCAGCAAACAGAGGTCTACTCCTGAAGGAGTCGTGGTGCTTCTCTGGCAAAACTTGAGCCTCCTCTTTAGATGATCTCCCTGCCCGGTCTGTTTAACTCCCCCTTGCCCCCGCCCCCCCCCTTTTTTTTTTGTTTTTTTTTTTTACAGATTGCGCGGAGCTGTTGCGAAGCGTGTCCTACCAGTCATAAGGCAGATGACTGACTGGAGAATGGTAGCCGGGTAGCTCGGGAGGCGTATGCGCGCAAGAAAACAACCATCTGCCTCTTATCGGTCAAGCGGACAGCTACCCAACAGGAGGAGGAGAAGGACATAAGAGGAGAAACAGCCTGACCATGGCTGTGCGTCATTGCTGCTACCTGTGCTCAAACTCCCTTTCACGCCAGTGACAGAAAAGTGAGAAGTCCCCAGTGACCAATACGCCTTCCTTAAACTGCCCAAAGGGAGGGGGGGGATGACAAAACCATGGGAAGGACACCACCACCCCTTCCCTGCCACAAAGCTCAAGCCCTGCCTTCCTGAGGAGGGTGTTGGGCTAAACCCCAAAACAAACAAAAAACCAAAAGTGGAAATAAAAGCCTATAGCCTAAAACAGCCCCGACAGGGCAAAGGACCCTGCTTCCTGCTCTCTTGCAGGCAGGAATGGACTAGGGAGCTGGTACAGGGGTATGCCTCTCCCACTAGCAGTGGCTGTCAGTCATCTGGATCTTACCTACTGCTGACTGAGTAGGGACAAAATGTTCTGCCTGTCCACCCTACAAAAATAGAATGTAATATAACACAACTTAGGTTTTTTTATGCACAGATGTCTTCACAATAAAAATGGGAGTGCAGAAAATAGGATCAAGTTGAAGAAACGATTAGCAAATGAAATGAAGTTTTTGGTTTACCTTAAAGTATTGATGAGTCAAATAAATGTCAGTGACTTAAATTCCAAAACCAGAGTAAATCAACATCCCCATGTCTTAGCATATGTACGTGTGCATAGTTATTTAAGAGTTAGTCAAAGTTTCACTTTTCCATAATGCCGCCATTACTCTAACCATTTTCACCTGCTATACTAGCTTCTCAAATAAACTTTAATTTCTTGGATTAGTTGCATTTTTTCAGAAAAGGCAATCAGTTTAGTAAAAAAAGGGAAAAAACAAACAAAACAAGCCTAAATATAATTTTCTATGCCCCATAATCTTTGGCAGGTTCAATATTTAAGTATCAAGGAGCAAGTTAGATTGTAAGCTCTCGGGCAGGGACTGTCTATCTTATTCTTTGTAAAGCACCAGATACATTGCTGGCGCTATATAAATGCTAATAATAATAATAATAGAGACTACTTTTAAATAGCTCTGGGTCAAAACTGGCAAATGTCAGTATTTCAAATTCAAAATGTTGATATGCACATTCAATGAGCTCTACTTTTAAATGGGTTAAATAAAATTCAAGGGTACAAATCACTTACATCATCAGATACTCCAAATATTAGACAAGTCAAGAACTTCAAGATTACTGTCCCAAACAGCCAAGCAAATCCTTCAATGGCCTATAAAATGAAGGACAGGGAGAACAGAAGAAGAAAAATGCTTATTGTAGTTATGCAGTTAATAGGAAAGGACCTTCAGTCTAGAAGAAAGGTTTCAGAAATAAAAGGGTAAGACAGTTACATTAAGTGTATTTCCTCTATATGTCCCAACAATTAGATGATACAGCATTACTAAATGTTTCACTACAAAGACTGAAAAATATACAACTCATTTTGGAACAGAACTTGAACTTGCATCTGAAATGCACCTCTTCTTCCAATGTAATGTGTCAATATCATCAAAGCAAGCATTCAGGCAGCCATAAAGCATTCAGGCAACCATAATGAGGTTGAGTTTTTGATTGCTTTTATTATTTAACTACTGTAAATCATGGACCAGCTTCTTGTGTATTTTTTCCCCGGTTTGGTTGAATCTATAAAAAGAACTACCATTGAATTACTACTATTAAATACATTAATCCTTACCCATAAAGTAACATCTCTTCTACTCATTTTCAGGTATTTGGGACTCATTTCCAGGATGCCCTAAAATGACACATTTTTCATTATTATGACAGTATTTATACGATAAGATAGTATAAGAAAAATATTTTACTAAACGAAAACCTATCACCACATAAAAAGTGTATACAAGTATGGTTAAAACCAATATACAGCAAAACCTTCTTTTCCATATTTTCCCCCCAAACAATGATAGAAAACCCTTGCAAAATTAGATGTAGTAAGCAATTAAAAATTAATAGCAGAGGAATTTGAAGGGCTGAGAGAAATGTAATCTCTACACTAGGTTAATCACTACGACGATAATGTTTTGGAAAACCTCTGTGGCGGTCTACAATATTTCAGCATGTAATTAATGATGCAACCACAGGTGTGGTTCAGTGCCCTTGTATTGAAGCCATGCGTTTTCTCAAAAAGAAGAAAGACAGAATGAGTAAAGTGAGAACGAAATAACTAAGGTCTCGAACTATAAACCAAGCTTTCAAGAGAAAGGAGAAAACCCACAAAGTTGGCCATAAGAAGCGCTGACCCTGACTGAAGGTTATTCTGCCTTATAACTTCTAAAATCATTTTGTGCAGGATAAGATGTTTTTTGGTTACAAAAAAGGAGACTGGGAAGAGACATTAGCACAATTCAGGCATTTGGCGAGGAAGAGGGGTAAAGGGTGGGTGGGAAGGGTGGTGGCGGTGGTGGTTGGGTCCCCCCCGTCCGTTGTGTTTTAATGTTTTAAATGTCTTTACACGTTTATATTATATTTGTATTTTATATTTTTTTACTGTTGTTTGCCACTCTGAGCCGCCTGTGGCGGGAAGAGCGGGGTAGAAATGTATTAAATAAATAAATAAAATCTTTAATAGTTTAATTCTGCTGTGTGGTCCTGGGAAAGCAGAACTTGTTTAAAGTTGACTGTTTAAATAGAAATTACAACACTTTCATGGCTATTATTGTTTATTTATACTGGTCCTTCTGTTCTGCTATATGAATTATCTTGTTTAATCCTTTGGTGAAATTTCATTTCATTTAAAAATCCAAATATTGCAGCAAGGCATTCTGAAGTATCACAAATAAACTTTCTTTCAAAACTTACCCAAGTAACTGCTAAAGAAGCAGCATAGTAGGACATCAACAACATAGAGTTTCCAAACATCAAAATGAAACATACTCCAAGAGATGCCTGAAAGAAATGCAAAAATGCACAAAATATCTAAACATGAAGAAATTTTTCATGTATACAATATAATTCATTGGGGATAGTGAAGGCATAAATCTGTTCTTTTTCAGTAGAGTTCTGTAAGCTGGCTCTCTACTTTAGAGAAGTCACTCTAGGAACATTTTGAAAAAATAATAGCAAAAGGTTTTGTTTTTTTAATAAAGGAAACAACCAGGCAAAATATGCAAAACAATGATTTTGTAGACAAGATAAATAAATAAATAAATCTTCCTGAGATAAATCCACAGTTTGCTAATAGGATCTATTTTACATACTGTTTACTTTCAAAACATTTGCTCTGAAAGAACAAAATTTATCTTTTCAAAATGCAGTTCATTATTATAAGTCAAATCAACTTAAGATAGTCTATTTCTTGTCTAGGTGATGCTGTTTTTAAAAAAAACCTTAAATGGTCTTGTGCCCTTAGCTATTCTTTAGTAGAAAGTGCACCAAATTTTTGTTTTCAAGATGAGATTTCTTTTTCCTCTTCTTTTTTCAAATATTTGTAAATCACTGAAATAGCTGTCTCCATCCTAAGACAAGAACTTATGTTTCATTTGATAGAGAAGCCAAGTCAATGAAATGTTGAGCTATAACAATATTATGTTTTTGTTCTTGGGCAAACTGCTGCTTTTTCTGTATATGTTCTCACAAATTTTATGCAACATTCTTTGTATTTAGTATTTATTTACTGATTGATTGATTTGATAAATTTGTACCCCGCCCCTCCTGCAAACAGCCCGGGGCGGCTTCCAACAATAAAAACAATACAATAAAATACAATTTAAAATCAACACTAACAATATAAATTATTAAAACAGGGCTCCGGGCCTTCATAATATATAAATAGATAATAAATAATAAATCAGGTGGGGGAGCTAAAAAATCCCCCCTTACTCCACCCTCCTGCCCTCCCCAAAGGCCTGGGCGAACAGCCAGGTTTTACAACTTCGCCGGAATGTCAACAGGCTGGAGGCCAGGTGAGCTTCCTCCGGAAGGGCGTTCCAAAGGCGCGGCATGGCCGAGAATGCCCTCTCCATTGTGGCCCCCCGCTTAACACGGGGGACCTCCAAGAAGACACCCCCGGCAGACCTAAGGAGCCTTTCTGGGGCTCGGAGGGCGAGGCGGTCCCTGAGGTATGAGGGGCCCAGACCTTGAAGGGCTTTTTATATCAACACCACAACCTTGAACCTGGCTCGGCATGCTATCGGCAACCAGTGCAGAGCTCGGAGCACAGGTGTAATATGCTCCCGATGGTCTGTCCCCGTAAGGAGACGAACAGCCGCATTCTGCACTAGCTGCAGCCTCTGAACCAGGAACAAGGGAAGCCCCACGTAGAGAGCGTTACAGTAGTCCAGCCTCGAGGTGACAAAAGCAGTAGTAGACTCCTCTTTGTAATTTGATTCTATCTCCGTTTGAACAAGAAAGGTATGAACAGAAGAGAACACTTGCTTCTTTCTTCAGAACCTTTAGCAAAGAATTTAGGAACGACAGATGAAAAAAACAGATTTTCTGTTTGTTTTTATTTATCCCTGTAAATGGTTAATTTTGTTACAACAGTGTATGAAGAAAGTTACCCAAAAGCTAGCTATCTCCACTTGCCTAAGAGACTGTAGTATCTGGACAAAATCCAGACTGCAACGGAAATCAAAGATGTTTTTTTCAGCAACAGCAATGGAAGCAGTAGGATTGTGCTGCCTGTGGTGTTGCTTTCTCTCATATCCACTGATATCAGATATAAAAACTAAGAAATAAAGGTTTGTAGGAACAGTGCCTATATGCTGAGACAGCCCCTGAATTGCTGTGAAAAGACCAGGGAAAGAAGCTAGATACAATATTCTAGTTTCCTATTTTTCTGTAACTAAAACATTCTGAATTCTTGCTTAATTCCTTGAACACGAGCTAAATAGTTCTCTCTTCCAATTTTAAAGTAACCATTTTGTTAGATGTAATGGAGTCCAACTCTGATTCACATTATTCAATTTAGATGCTATGGGCTCTATATAGTTCCACGTTTTGGCCATAAAAAGTTATTTTGTATTGGTTGGTTTTTTTAAAAAAAGTCAAAACAAGGCACACTGAAAATATCTCAAGGTAGTACCACGGGATTATAGCACAGTTTCTGTTTGGCACATTCCAGTTAACAGGCCAATGAAATGAATTAAATCCTTTGATAAAGGAAAAAACAAATAAGAATAAGGGCACTGTTCATAATCTCGATCTCAAAAACCTATGTTAGCCTAAAATGGTGGGCTGAATTTAACAGGTGTTCTTTTAAATGCAAGGTAGTCTTTTTCATGACAACTAATTGGCAAGTGCAGATTATTGCAATGCACATTAATGCCATTTAAAATACCATAAAGTAACATTTATTGTGCAGAACAGAAGTCTATGAGCAACGTGCTATCCTCCCCCGGCCTTATTTCTGCAGGGATTTGTTTGCATCCCCAATGTGGCTAATGCACAAGAATCAGATACAGTTTGTCTTTAATCAAAGTCCTTTAAATAGAGATAAGAAAAAGTTACCATGTGAGCATAAAGTATCTTCTGTAATTTGCTAGAATCAATGTATCCCACAACATAGATAGCAAATAATGAGGCTACCTGTAATTAAAAAGATTAAAAGTGATTGAAAATAAATTCTCTTAGTATACAAAAACTACATTACATATACTACTGGTTAGCCTCACTGTTAATCCTTAGCTTTTTAAAAACTGGTTAAAGACAAGCATTTTTGTGACTGATTTAGAAAAAGGCATACATCACAGTGAACTGGCTAATGAATACAAAAATTGGCAACACATTTGAACATTTCAAAAGTATTAAAATGAAGTAAGTTACTTGTAAATTATTATTTTTTGAGGTGGTGGCTCTGTGTATTCATATGCTAGGTATTGAACACCAGGGACTAAACTCTTGGCACTTTCTTCTAGAGCTATAGCTGTGAGTGCTTTCTGCTGGCAAAATCATAGGAGCTTGTAAGATTCGTAGAAGCAGATCTAGAAACCACTTTTGCCTGGGCTACATATGAGCAATCAGGATTATGTCAGTTTTGTCTTCTTTTGCACTCTATGGATAGGAAGGCTTGGAGGGAAGATGCTTGGAACAAATGAGTATAAAATCCATGTCGGACTTTTGTTCCTGTGAGTCCTTGTACAGGTGAGGTGGCTTGGTGCTCTGTAAGAGATTTCGACAGGGATCCTTCATGTTGCTTCTGCCTCAGTCTGCCAAGGGAGCCTGCTTCAAAATTTCATTGTCTGTTAATTGCAGTCACTGAATGCACTTCATTTTGTGAGTACTACTGCAACAATTTTCTTTCCTCCACAAAAAAGGTAGGGAATATGCTCCTGTGTGCTGATAAGATACACAGTCATAGTCAAGGTGATGTCTGCAAGTAACCATGTGGTACAGATGTTGCAGGGATGGGCAAAAAGTCTTGAAGGTCAACACACTACCCTGAGTTGTAGGTGGCTGATGTGGAGTATGGATTCACAAGTACTCAGGGATCATTCCTACTTTGAAGGTCCTCAAAGTATGCACCCCAGCTCAATCTGGAAATATGGTATTGGGAAGTGAAACGAGAAATGGGACTCCTTTCATGACATTCCTGTTTACTTCCTAGCACAACAGTTGGAGAGTTGATTGTGGGGTTATGAGTTTCTTTCTCAGGCAGCAGATGTAGCACACACAAGTAGTTATACCATATTGGAGTGGGCTAACCTTGAGGCTGTCAAAGAGTCAAGTAGATGGAAGAAGTCAGTTTGAAGAACCACCGAGTGGTCTGTTTGGCACATTTCAATAGCCTTACAGACTCCCTAATCTTTAGGTACCTCTCCTCCAGTAAGAAGAGCCTAGGATATGGGAGTCAGCATAGTCGTCTCCCAATTCACCATAGTGTTAACAGCCTGTGGACTCAGTTATGATTTGGTGCAGCCTGTAGGGAATGTGTCAAGACTGACCAAATTCCATAATTAAACAAGATTCCTATAGTTTATAAACATGCAATGCTTTATGGATTTTAGTGTTGTACATATAAAAATGAACACTATCGCTCAGTTTGGCTTTGAAGTTAATGTGACCTTCTTAGAGACACTCTTCATAACTGTACCTGCATGTTTTTGCATATTCTAATTCCTGCCCCTTTGGGGCAGCAGCTTAGGGCATATGACAAGCCAGTGACTGCTGCTATTTTTCTACAATCTACCTTTTCTCTTTCCTGATAGTTAGACCAACCTCGTTTTCTTTTTATTGAAGTGGAGGGCTACCTTTACTACAATATTGTTCTACAATATATTTTCAGCTGCTTCAGCAAAGATTCAGTTCACATAACCCCTTCTACTCTGGAAATCACCATCTTCTTTTGGACACCTGTTTACTCATTATGAAAAGTCCTCAAATGTTTATCAAGAGTAAGAACTCTTCCTGGTTGATATAAAGCGTTCACCCCTTAAAAAGACAAAAACTATTGGTCATTGGGCTTACATAAAGAAACCTGGTTTGTGGTTTTGGCCTTCAAAGATACTAGAAAAAATATAAGCATGTCACCAATCTCCTCCATCAAGACCCACACAGCTACTCAGTATGAGGGCAGGCTTGAACATACTTTTCTCCTTGGACCTTGGGTAAAACCAGATGACAGCGTATATATAGGCTCCAAATTGCCAGACCATAAAATTGTATCCACAGTGCAGTGTAAAACTCAAATCAAGTCAGAGAAAACAACATGAGCTGTACTTGCTTGCCTCCGTTTTGTGAGGCATATACATATAGACTTGGAGAGATGATGTCCTTAATGGATCTTATTTTAGATGCATTATTTTTGAAAGACGGGTTCTGCAGTTGGTGTCATTCACTTGGTGTTACACTTTGTTCAGAAGATGGTGCAGAGTCCAATACTTTGGGAGCCAGCTAAGATAGCTATTTCTGGAACCCAGGTACTGACAAGGACTAAGCCCAAGTGGCTTGATTCTGATCAAATTCCATATTGTGAGGATATTCCGTTTCCAGGAAACGTAATTACATGCTGTCACACTGAAGTATCTGCATACTGGGTAAGCTTATATGATACACTCAGACTAAAGAAATATATAGTGCGTGGGTAGGTCAGAATGTTTTAGAACTGCTGAGAAGAGTTGGTGGTTTTTCTTTTGAGAAAACATTAAAATGGAAATATTTTGAAAATAATTGGTTTTTAAAATGTCATTGTTTTTGACAACCAAAATTTGGGAAAGGGGCAGGATTGGCAATTTCAAGTTCTGAAAACAAAAATTAGGCAAAAATATGGAAATTCAAAAAAGGAAAATCAATATTGACACTAAAATTGACAATATTTGTGCAAATTTAGCGCTCAGTTCTGCTTTCACACACAAGACAAAATTCTTAAACCTCCTTTCAACAGAGTTATTGAAAAAGGAGTGGAAGAGATTATGGCTAAATGAAAAACCCTTTTGTGATCTCGGGGGATATCTTTCACCACGATCTTGGTCCTGGTTAAAAAAATTAAAAAATCTATGCATGCACAAGATGGCCACTGCACATGCGTAGAATGTCTGCCATTTTCCGAAATGGTGGTGGCAGCACTACCACCATTTTCAAAAAGGGCTGTGCATGCACAGAATGGCCCTGGTGGCCATTTTGTGCATGCAGAGAGGGGATTTTTTGTTGTTTTTTTTTCTTGTCATTTTCCTTTTGTCTCGACGAGAAACCGAGTGGTTTCTCAGTTTGTTTCAGGAACAAACTAATAACTGTGTATCTCTTTGAGAAATGAGGAAAATACCGAGATGAGATTCAGCCCTAGAAGAGATCTCCCAAGAAGCGTACAAAACCTTAAGCTAACTATACTAATAGGAACTTATCTAAAACAGCATAGCAAGGAATACAGAAAGGATGTGAATCAATCCGCTTGCTTTTTATGGCAGAAGAAGAACTAAGGCTGTCCTCAGAGGCACCTTCTACAGTTAAGAGCAAATGACATTAGTTCAGAATCCTTGTAGGAATCTCCTTCCAGGGACCATTTTATTTATTTATTTATTTATTTATTTAATAGATTTTTATACCGCCCCATCCTGCAATGCAGCTCGGGGCGGTTAACAACAATTTTATGGGGCAGTTCTGGGAGCTCAAGGCCAGGGTGTATATACCAAACTGCATGCATGCACAGAGGTCCTCAAAGAAGATTTTTCTTTTACTAACCATCACTTTTACAATTACCAGTAACATTTTATCTTCCATTTTAGGATATTAAAGAGCATGTAAGCTTTAATTCTGCACCACTGACATAATGCAGATGCACAATAGGGCTGAGAGAAGTTGCATAGACAATATCAGAGTTAAGAATGCCTAACTTGGCAACTTTAATGTATAAAGTTTGTTGTATGCAATAAAAAGTATACTATGAATACATGTCCTACGTTGTCTCTATTGCATAGGACCAACACGACCACCTTACTTTCTCTACACTACATGTCCTGTAACAGAAGTCTGTTTAATAAATGCATGAATATGCTTAGGTCAAATTCAGTAAAAGTGATCTTACTTGTGTCAGAAGAACAAACTGGGCAAACTGCCATGGAAGCATGAAAAAGACATTAGAAATGCACAGTGCAATCAGGCTTCTTCTACTAATATTTGGAGTCCTTTAGAAAAAGAAATAAAACAGTTACTGGCAAATTCAACTACATCTATTCTTTGCATTATATCTGAAGAATATCAGAGAATGAAGAAAGTTAAAATTGGCTTGTAGCTTAACAGGCAATTTAATTTTTTGCACCTACAAACATCAGCTTAGGAACCTTTTCCACAGGTCTTCATAAATATCAGTTTTGTTACATGTTTGTGTTATAACGGAATTGAACAGAAAAACAAAAATTGAAATATACACAAAAATATGTTAAACCCCTTCCTCCACTAAGATTACCATGTCAGTCAACACATGGGGTGCCAAACACTTGACTTCTGATCTTTCTGAAATTGCCTAGAATTCAACATAATATCTCATTATGCACAATAAAATAGAGCAGAAACAGGTAGCTAATTTACTACCAGCAGGTAATATGCAAAATTTCAGGTAGCCAGTCAGGCCCCCAATTACCAAGTCATATCTGATTACCTGAAGTACTGGGTATTGCCGTAGCCAAGTTCTGATTTTGGTAATGGAAAACTGGGAAATCAGTAACGAAAACCAGAAAAATCAGTAAATCAGGTAGCAGATCAGGCACTAATCGGGTATTGAATGGTACCCCATGTTACCGACTTGAGTCAGGTACAGTAATACCATGCATATACCCATTTTTGCGGGTACTTGTTTCAGCTCTAATAATTAAAAGTATAAACAATATTGTAGTTACTACGCAGTCGTTATGCAAATTACAACATCACAATACATATTTCACATGATCATTTCCAGTAAGTGTTGAACATGGGCTCAGCGTATTTGCACAGGTCAAAACATGGCACCAACACATAGTACTCTATAGTCTGGTTTACCTCTGTGCCAGTTACAGAGGTTCAGCAGGATTCAGACCCTGTGGCAGGGATTTAGGTCATGGTCCCTTTAAGAAAGTAGGCGGAAGTACTAGGAAGTCAGTTGACAAGCTGCAGAAGGCTACATAAGCTGAGAGAAAGGAGAATTGGTTACTTACCTTTGGTGAATTCCTTTCTCTCTTACACTCCTTATCCTCCTCCTGTTGGGTAGCTCTGGCCGATAGGAGGCAGATGAAAAACTTTTCTTCTTGCGCATGCGCACTACGAGCTACCCGGTCTCTTAAGTCTGTATCCTAGCCGAGTGCCCCTGGAAAGTATCTCTTAGCCAAAAAAACAAAACTAGAGAAAACCATTGTGTCATACTTGTAAACTGTAAATTGAGAATAACCTTTGAGAATAACCGGGACCTAACTGAGATCCCCCAACTGATCTTAACCAAAACTGGAGGATGGAAGGTGTACTCTATGCTGTCTGGCAGGGAGGGTCGAAGGAGGATAAGGAGTGTAAGAGAGAAAGGAATTCACCAAAGGTAGGTAACCAAGTCTCCTTTCTCCTCTTACCTCCTCCTCCTCCTCCTGTTGGGATATACCCAAGCAGTCACCTCTTTTACGGGTGGGAGCCGACAGCACTGGAAGAAGTCCAGTACCGACTGCAGTACCCGCCTGCCAAACGCTGCCTCTGCTGACTGAAAAATGTTAATCTTGTAGTGCCTCACAAAGGTTTGGAGGGACGCCCATGTCGCGGCCCTACAAATCTCCTCGTAAGAGGCTTGCGCCTTGAATGCATAGGAGGTAGCCGCACTACGAACAGAGGGGGCCCAAATTTGAATAGGAGGGACCCTACCCCCAGCCTTGTGGGCCTCTATGATGGCATGCTTCACCCACTTTGACAATAAGGTTTTGGAAACCTTGAGACCCTGAAGGCCTGGTCGAATATTAACAAACAAGGCTGTGGATTTGCGGAACCCCCGGGTTCTGGCCAAGTAAATTTTGAGGGCCCAACGTATGTCCAACATGTACCAGGCTCTCTCTTTGGGATGGACTGGGTTGGGGCAAAAAGACGGAAGCAACAACTCCTGTGACCTGCGGAAGAATGAATTGACCTTTGGAATGAAGGCTGGGTCTAATCTAAGAGTCTCAGAGTCTGGATGAAAAATACAACAATCGTCTTCCATGGACAGTGCGCCCAGTTCCGAGACTCGTCGAGCCGAGGTCACTGCTACTAGGAAAACCGTCTTGAGGGTCAAAAGATATAGAGAGACATGTTTTAATAGCTCAAAAGGGGATTTTGTTAACATCTCCAAAACCAGGTTTAGGTTCCAGGAAGGTACCCTGTGCACTACCGGGGGGGACAGGAGCCTGGCAGCCCTTATGAATTTCTTAACGTGGGAGTGGGAAGAAATCGCCCTGCTCGTCGATGCTTTGAGCACCGAGTCTAATGCTGCTGTCTGTCTGGCCAAAGTGTTGTCCCTAAGCCCCTTATCTAATCCCTGTTGCAGGAAGTCTAGAACTTGGGGAACCCTTGCTTTACATGGATCTAGCCCCTTCTGCTGTGACCAGGAGGCAAACATCTTCCATGTAGTCTGGTAGGCTCTCCTAGTGGCTGGTTTTCTGGAACTCTGAAGAGTGTCGAGGACTGAGTCTGTATACCCTTTTTTCTTTAACACGGAGCGCTCAATCGCCAGACTGTCAGCTTTAATATCTGAATGTCCGGGCATAAGACTGGTCCTTGAGTCAGAAGGTCCATCTTTGGAGGAAGTCTTCTGAATTGACCCTGGCTGAGCTAGATTAGCTCTGAGAACCAGGGCCTCCTGGGCCACCAAGGTACTGATAAACAGGGAGAAAAGTCATCTCATTCCGACGAGGAGACTGGAACACCTGGGCACCATCATAGATACCAGCTCCGACCTCGTGCTGGTCCCCCATGACAGGAGTCAAAAGATCTGGACGCTAGTAAGGATTCTCAGGACAAAGGAACGAATGAGGCTCAAAAGGCTGGTATCGCTGCTCGGACTGCTGATCTCATGCACGGCCCAGGTGACGTGGGGCAGATTTCACCTACGTCCCTTGCAGAGGCTGCTAAGGCCTTTCCAACGAGAGCTCACCAGCGGGCTAAATCCCTGGGTGATCATACCAAGACACTTAAAAAGATCCATGTCTTGGTGGT
Organism: Sphenodon punctatus; assembly: GCA_003113815.1. NCBI lineage: Eukaryota > Metazoa > Chordata > Lepidosauria > Sphenodontia > Sphenodontidae > Sphenodon > Sphenodon punctatus. The sequence goes on along the minus strand of QEPC01014266.1, from coordinate 654,465 downwards.
TAGATCCGTAGCGCTTGTTCCTTGCGCGCTTTGGCTATGGTTTGCTCGATCAATGGGAATGGCGGAAATGCGTAGAGAAGGTCCTTGGGCCAGGGTTGGTTTAACGCATCAGTTGCCTCTGCTTCCCCGCATGTCCCCCTTGACATAAAGCGGGTTAGTTGAGTGTTGCTCTTGGTGGCAAATAAGTCCATGAGGGGTAGACCGAACCACTTTACTATGGAAGACTGCTCTGTTGAGGGTCCACTTGTGGGGCTGCAGGGCTTGGCGGCTCAGCCAGTCTGCTGTTATGTTGTCCTGTCCCTTGATGTGGAGGGCCTTCAGAGAAGACATGTGAGAGTGTGCCCATGTGAGCAGCCTGATTGCCTCTTGATGTAACTGTGGCGATCTGGATCCCCCGATGGTTCACGTACGCCTTCGCCGTCACATTGTCGGTGTATATAAAGAGGTGGGAGCTGGTTCCTGAGGGGAACAGTTGTTGTAGGGCAAGACGTATGGTCTTCAGTTCTAGGCAATTGATTTGTTGTTGTGAGTCCCTCTGTGACCACACCCCCTGCACGGATCGAGTTGTCGTGTGGGCTCCCCAGTCTGCTAGGCTGGCGTCCGTCGTTATTATCTCTCTCATGGGCTCTGAGTGGTACACCCGCCTGGAACGTTGCAGGATCTAACCACCAAGACATGGATCTTTTTAAGTGTCTTGGTATGATCACCCAGGGATTTAGCCCGCTGGTGAGCTCTCGTTGGAAAGGCCTTAGCAGCCTCTGCAAGGGACGTAGGTGAAATCTGCCCCACGTCACCTGGGCCGTGCATGAGATCAGCAGTCCGAGCAGCGATACCAGCCTTTTGAGCCTCATTCGTTCCTTTGTCCTGAGAATCCTTACTAGAGTCCAGATCTTTTGACTCCTGTCATGGGGGACCAGCACGAGGTCGGAGCTGGTATCTATGATGGTGCCCAGGTGTTCCAGTCTCCTCGTCGGAATGAGATGACTTTTCTCCCTGTTTATCAGGAACCCGTGCTGTTCCAGATAGATGATCGTCTTGTTGAGGTCCTGCAGTGTCTTGTCTGGAGTGTGGGCCCGGATCAGCAGGTCGTCCAGATATGGGTGTATATGTATTCCCTCTGTCCGGCGGGTCGCCACGAGTGGTATCAGTACCTTGGTAAAAGTCCTGGGAGCCGATGACAGGCCGAATGGAAGGGCCCTGAATTGCCAGTGGTCGTTGTTGTACGCAAAGCGGAGCCACTTTCTGTGAGGAGTCCGAATCGGGATATGGAGGTATGCCTCCTGGAGGTCCAGACACACTAGCCAATCGTCCCTCTGGATGCTGCGGCAAATGGATGTTACTGTCTCCATCTTGAACTTCCTCTTCCTCACATGGTGATTCAGGGCCTTTAAGTCCAACAAGGCTCTCCATTTGCCCATCTTTTTTGCGACCAAAAATAGTATTGAGTAAAGACCTGAGCGTCGCTGGGCAGTTGGTACTCTCTCTATGGCCCTGGCGGCTGCCAGCCTCTTGATTTCAGAGGTCACTGCGAGATGTTTTGCCGCGTCTTTTGATCTTGGTGATATTAGGAATCTGTGGGAGGGAGCGCTGTCCAGTTCGATGGAGTAGCCCCTTTCCATGCAGAAGAGAACCCAGGCGTCTGTGATAGAATGGGCCCATTCCTCGTGGAACTGCTGGAGCCTGCCTCCGACCTGGGGATCGGTATAGTCAGGCGTCCTGTCTTGTCTGACTGGGGGGAGGGCCCCTAGACCTGCGTCTATCGTACCTCCCTGCCCTGAAGCCCCTTCCCCTGAAGGTGAAGTTGGGAGTGTAACCTCTCTGAGAGTGCTCCTGGAATCTCCTGGAAGTGCCTCCAAAACCCCTGAAACGAAAGGGATGGCCCCGAAAGGAGCCCCTCTTAGTAGACAATTGTTGTAGGGTCTTTGTCTTGTCCTTGCTTGAGGCCTCCTCTAAAACCTTCTCTAGGCACACACCAAATAACTTATACCCCTTATATGGTGATGCTGTGAGCAGGTTCTTCGCGGTTACGTCTCCGTCCCAAGAGCGCAACCAAACTCTGTGCCTGGCTGCTATATTGCTTGCCACCGCCCTGGCCGACCATGTTAGATTGTCCGTGGTCGCGTCTGCAAGGAAGGCGGCTGCCATGCATATCCTGGAATCCAGTCTCTGGGATTTACTCTCAGAGATTTCTGGGTCCTGTAATTCTTGCATCCAGGCTAACATGGCCCTAGATACATAAGAGGATACTATGCCTACCCTCAGAGAAGCAGATGTGGCCTGTAAAGCTTTTTTGAAAGATGCATCAACTGCTCTGTCAGTCCCATCTCTGAGGTTACAGTCCCCCTCAGTAGGGAACACTGTCTGTCTGGCGAGGGATGCAGCCCCCACATCCACCTTGGGATTTCTAAACATAGGGTCCTTCCTCCTGGAGAAGGAGTATAAGGAGTCCTGGGTTCTGTTCATCTTAAAACCCTTGTCTGGGTGCTTCCACTCTTTGAGTACAAGTCTCTCGAAGGCTTTGTCCAAAGGAAGCCCCTGGTCTCTACCATGGACCGTGGGGATGTACTGTCTCGTTTCCTCGTCTTGCGAGTCTGAAGAATCCTCCTTGGAGGACTTCTCCTGCAGCTGGAGAGTCTTTACCACCTGAGCTACCAGATATTTCCTATACTGCGAGGGGAACTGGCTCTCTCTATCCTAAGGGTCAGAGGATTCCAAGGGTTCCACCCACTCCCCTTCCTCTAAATCAGAAAACTCCTGGTCTGATCCTGAGAAAGATTCAGACTCCACCTGACACTGCCCAGAGAGTGCGTGAGGCATCTCTGCAGCCTGCTTCCCTTGGTCACTTTCCTCAGAGGAGCACAGTAAGGTGCTTACTGCACCCTCTGGTGGCCTTTTTTATTTCTTTTTGGGAGCCCCTGAGTTTTCCCGCCTTAGGGGATTTTTAACTGGGCTTGTGTGCACTGGGCCTCTTCCTCTTGGCCTTAGGCTTGGTTAACTGACCCATGGTCGCTAGAATCTCCCCCACTGATTTTTCTAGGGAGGCTAGTCGTACCTGGCTGTCTTGCTGCGAGGAGGCTGCCTCTGGCTGTGGAATGGACCCCGCGGGGGCTTGTCCCACGCTCATGCTTCCCCGCAGTGCTGAGCTTAAATATAGAAGGAGGACACCGGGCCCAGCAGCGCTGTCCCTGATTGCTGCTCTGAATTATTTTAGGGACAGAGTCTCCGCCCTGCCGTTCTAATCGAGCCCTCTTTCAATTCGTTGGCCAAGGAATAGCTCTAAGGCCCAGCCGCGCTGTCCCTGAGTTCTCGTTGTTGGTTTTTTTAAAAAATATCTATTTATTTTACTGAGGGCTAATGAAAATGGTCTTCCAAATGCTCACGGGCGTGGCCGCGCCACCCTGGAACTCCAAATGTGGGGGGGGGCGGGAGCCACCACAGCGCTTTTAAAACTGTGAGACTTCCCCTGAGGCGGCACTACGTGGCTTCGCCGAACGACAGCCTCGGTCACGGAGGCTTCCTACCCCCACTGACTTTCTTTTTTCTTTTTTTGGTAGTTTCACAGAGCTGTGCCGACATGCGCCCTACCAGCCGAAGGCAGATGAACAGACTGAAGAGACCGGGTAGCTCGTAGTGCGCATGCGCAAGAAGAAAAGTTTTTCATCTGCCTCTTATCAGCCAGCGGCAGAGCTACCCAACAGGAGGAGAAGGAGGTAAGAGAAAGAGAGAGAGAAGTCAATGGGGCATGGGGACGACAGAGTGAATTAGAGCTCTGGGGAGCTGGCTAGCTGCGGGGCTGGAAGCAGCCAAAGGAAGGGGTGCTTAAGATAGGCCAGGACTGGAAACAACACTAAACTCAGAGTGGCTACAACAGCAGGACAGATCTGGGAAACCAAGTAAGAGCGAACTGTGATATAGGCACCTGAAAAGGGTCTCAATAATATGGACTAGAGGCAACCTGGCGTTAACCAGGATAAGCCCCAATCAGGAGACTTTCAGGTGGGCTAGAAGGGGATTTGGTGAAGGCCTGATACCAAATTAAACAATCCCCTCCTGGGGCACTGTGTTGGGCCAAGAGGACTGAATAGAGACTTTGGAGTTTGGGACATGATAGGGACTTGCTAAACCCCCCAAAGAAGCCAAGCTAGGACTGCTTCCCTGGCAGGAGAGCAGGACCCTGCCACAATTTCCAAACCACTGGAAGCTCTAGTGAGCTATATCCAGAAGATATCATAGGCATTGCAGGTGGTCACTGAGGTAGGAGAACTGGTCACCTACCTCGGTGAATTCTTTGTAATGTTCACCGTGCAATTTGTAATGTTTAACGAAAGTATGCAGGGACGACCAGGTAGCCGCCATGCAAATCTCCTCATACGAGGCCCTTGCTTTAAAGGCATAAGATGTAGCCGCACTCCTTAGCGAGTGTGCCCATATCTGGCTAGGTGGAACCCTGTTCTTTGCCTTATATGCCTCTACGATGCATTGTTTCACTCATTTATACAAGAGTGTCTTTGAAGCTTTTGAACCAGCCTGGCCAGGTCTGATATTTATGAATAGGGCTGTAGTGGATCTAAGGCCCCTAGTCCTAGCCAGGTATATCTTTAGAGCCCTACCTTGCCATATCCTTTCTTTTGGATGTGATGGTTTTGGGCAAAAAGAGGGTAAGATAATTTCCTGGGACCTATGAAATAAGGCGTTAACCTTAGGGATAAAGGTTAACCCTTTATCCACCCTAAGAGTAACTGAATGTTCCTGAAAAGTACAAAAGTTCTCCTCCAGAGAGAGAACTCCTAATTCAGACACCCTTCTGGCTGAGGTGACTGCCACTAGGAATACCACCTTCACAGATAGCATATATAAAGATACATGCTTTAACGGTTCGAAAGGTGGTCTGGTCAGAGCGTCTAGAATAAGGTTTAAACTCCATGATGAGCATCTATGAACTACTGGAGGGGAAATTGCTCTAACTGCCCTAAGGAACTCTCTCACATGTCTGTGTGATGAGACCTGCTTATTTGTAACCACCCTCAGAACTGTGTCTATTGCTGCCACCTGTCTCGCCAAGGTGTTAGGTTTAAGACCCCTATCTAAACCCTCTTGTAAGAACTGGAAAATGACTGCCATCTCTGTTTTACAGGGATCATAACCCTTCTGTGTCTCTCACAGTGCGAAAGTTTTCCATGTTGCTCCGTATGCCCTTCTGGTGGCTGGACGTCTAGATTGCTGTAGAGTTGCCAAGACTGCGTCTGAGCAGCCTTTTTTCTTTAAGGCTGAGCGCTCAAGAGCCATGCTGTCGGTCTTAAGACATGGAGGTTCTCGCATAGAAGAGGACCCTGGCTGAGCAGATCTGGTCTAAATGGGAGCATTACGTGTGGGGTGAGACTGAGCTCTATCAAGTCCGAAAAACAGAGGTTACTTACCAGTAACTCTCTTCTTCGAGAGAGTTCCGCGAATTCTCACTAATGGGATTCACTTCCTGCTCTACAGGTACCGCAAAACCTCGTCAGCAGTTTCCAGGCAGAAAATGTCCTGGAAAGAACTAGAATAAGGTGAAGGCTCCGCCCCTCTTCCCTCCCCCTCCCGCACGGAAAGGGCGGGCTCCAGTTCGCGCGACAGCAGGAGGGTATAAAGGGGAGCAGAGCCCTCGCCGCCTCAGTTCCTTCCAATCCCGTCCCAGGAAGACTGACAGGTACCTCCGAGACAGAGGGGAAGGCTGGGTGGGTCGTGAGAATTCGCGGAGCTCTCTCGAAGAACAGAGTTACTGGTAAGTAACCTCTATTTCTTCTTCGAGGATCTCCGCGATTCTCACTAATGGGAGAGTGAAAAGCAGAGAGAAAGACTTACCTCTGGTGGAGGGAATCAAGGAGGTCAGTGAAGGATGGATTGCAATACTGCTCTGCCAAGGCCGGACTCTGAATTTGCAGCCAAATCCAGCGAGTAGTGCTTGGTGAAAGTATGCACAGAGGCCCGCGTGGCTACTGTACAGATGTCCTGTATAGGAACTCTACGGAAGTAGGCAATCGAAGAGGCAACTGCTCTCGTAGAATGAGCACAAAGGTGGGAAGGAGGAAGCCTGCCAGCTTGCTCATAACATCTTTTTATACAGAGCAAAACTCACTTAGAAAGTCTCTGGGACGTGAGTTTAACTCCGATACGTTGACCACCGTAGGATACGAACAGGGCATCCGAAGCTCTGAAGGGGCGAGTGCGAGAAAGGTAGAATGAGAGCGCCCGTTTGACATCCAGTGTATGGAAAACTCTGTCCGTAGGGGAAGAATGCGGCCTAGGAAAAAATACAGGCAAGGAGATGGTCTGGTTGAGATGAAAGGAGGAGACGACCTTAGGAACGAATGAAGGGTCCGTTCTGAGGTCCACTCTATTGAGGTGGAAAACGGTGTAAGGAGGGGAGGCCCGAAGCGCGGAGAGTTCGGAGACTCTCCTAGCAGATGTGATAGCCAATAAGAAAGCAGTTTTAATAGACAGGTTCTCCAGGGACGAAGATGCCATAGACTCGAAGGGAGGACCCATTAGCTTGGTGAGGACGAGATTCAAGTCCCATGGTTGTGTAGGTTGGGGGGAAGGAGTTGACTAGACCCCTCCGGAAGGTCCTCATGAGGGAATGCGAAAACAAAGTCTCTGTGCCCGGAGGGCGGAGGCGAGAGGAGAGCGCAGCAAGGTGTACCTTGAGTGAAGATATAGATAGGTCCAAACTGTGGAGGTGTAACAGATACCAGAAGATGTGGTTCATCGATAATTTGTGCAATTCGCAGGGTAGAGCCACGCACCAAGACGCGAAGCGTTTCCATTTTGCAGAACAACACGCCCAGGTCGATGGGCGACGGGAGTTAAGCAAGATCCTAGCCACTTCGGGGGAGGCATCATGTACTAAAACTTGATGAGCCAGGTGGAGAGGTGGAGCGACCGGAGGTCGTGATGGAGGATCGACTCCTGGTCCTTCGAAAGAAGATCGGGAAGGACAGGGAGATCAACTACATCGAGGGCGATGGTCCTAAGACTTTGGTACCAGGGCTGGCGAGGCCACGTCGGGGCTATCAGGATGACGTGAGCCCGGTCCGTCTGGATTTTGTGGAGAACTCTGTATAGGAGAGGGATGGGAGGAAAGACATATAGCAAGGGCCCTCTCCAAGAAATGGCAAAGGCGTCGGAGATCGATTCTGGCTCGTATCCTGCCCTGCTGCAAAACTTTGGAAGTTTTGCATTTTCTTGCGAGGCGAAAAGATCGGTGGTGGGGGTGCCCCACAGATGAAAGATCTCTTAAAGGACTTGGTCGTTTAGGGTCCACTCTTGTTGGTCGGTGGATTTGCGGCTGAGCTGGTCTGCTAGGGAGCTGTCCTGTCCTGCTAGGTGGACAGCGTGTAGGTATATGTTGTGATGGATACACCACGTCCAGAAGGTTTGTGCCTAAGGAGAGAAGGGTAGATCTTGCACCTCCGTTTGTTGATATACCACATTGCTGTGGTGTTGTCCATGAGGACTAGAACTTTGTGGTTTTCGACGATGTTGAGGAGAGCAGCAAGTGCCCATCTGATGGCGCACAGCTCCAAAAGGTTGATGTGCATGCACTTCTCTTCCTGGGATCACAGACCATGCACAGTGAGTTTGTTGATGTGAGCACCCCATCCTGCGAGTGACGCATCCGTCGTGAGGGAGACGTTCATTAGAGGAGGGTCGAAGGGCATGCCGGTGAGTAAGTGTCGGGGACAAGTCCACCAGTTGAGGTCGTGATAGACTTCCAGTGGGACAGCAACATGCATGGAGAGAGGATGGCGAGTGGGGTCGTAGACTCTTGCGAGCCATTGCTGTAGCGTTCGGAAGTGGAGACGAGCGTACGGAGTCACTGAAGTGGTAGCTGCCATCAAGCCATGGAGACGGAGAAAGAATCGTACCGGTCTCCTGGGTTTCGTCTGAAGGGGTAAGATGGTTGCAAGTAGGTCGTGGAACCTGTTGTTGGGTAGGGAGGCCCTTGTTAGATTGGTGTCGAGGACGGCCCCTATAAATTGAAATTGGTGCGTCGGGACAAGGTGAGACTTCTTGTAATTGATGATAAACCCCAGATGTTGCAGGGTCTTTAGTGCCAAATTGAGATGGGTTGTTAATGTAAGTGGGGATGGAGCCACAAACAGCCAGTCGTCCAAGTACAGAACAGAATACTGGAAGTGACAATTTCCTACGAGAAAACGTAAGTAGCGTCAATAAGGGACTTTAACAGAAATATGAAAGTAGGCGTCCTTAAGGTCAAGGGAGGCCATCCAATCTCCTTCTTGAAGGCCCAGATAGATAATGGGAAGGGAGGTCATGCGAAATCTAAACTTCCGGATATACTTGTTTAGATGGCGAAGGTCGAGTATAGGCCGAAAGCCCTCGTCCTTTTTAGGGATGAGAAAATACTTAGAATAGAACCCAGTATTACGCTGAGACCGTGGTACTTCTTCAATAGCCTCCTTGGAGATAAGTTCCTGGATCTCAAGTAGTATTTGAGATTTGGGGGGGG
>QEPC01014266.1:621936-643360 GCA_003113815.1 Sphenodon punctatus | reverse complement strand
GGGGTGGGGGAGGGGAATCGGGTGGTAGAGAGTGGAACTGGATAGAGTACCCACAGGCAATGATCTCTCTAACCCAACGGTCTGAAGTGAGTGAGGCCCAAAGGTGGTAGAAGGGCTGGAGACGGTTACGGAAAGAAGTATGCCCTTGACCTGGACAGTCTCAAAACCGCTGCTTGGAAAGGGGTCCAGCAGACGGGTAGAGGATGACTTGCCCCTGCCTCTGTTTTTGGAAGCGCCTACGGGGCTGGGTGGAAGATGGCTGTTGCTGCTGGAACTGGGGCGAAAACCTCCTATTGCCCTGAGAGGAGGATAGGTAGCGCTGTCTAGACTGGTACGGGTGGTAAGCATAGGAGGTGGAGGAGGGGTAAAAGGACCTTTTCCTGACATAACAAATTACCCCCGTGGACCTGGCAGTCTGGCACATTTCTTTCACCTTCTTTAAGGTGTTATCAGTGGAGGCTGCACATAGACCCTCCCCATCGAAGGGAAGGTCTTCGATGCGGGCCTTGTTTTCGGGGGCTAGGGCGGTAGAGCATAGCCAAACGTGGCATCTAAGAGTGACAGCGGAGGCTATACCTCTGATATTGGCATCAGCTATATGCATATTGGCTGTCAACTGAAACCTGGCTATCTGCACTCCCTCTTGTTGAAGGGCTAAGATCTGGGCCGGATCGGAGTCCCTACTCAATTGGGCCCAAAGACAGTGCTGGTAACCACAAAGGGCTGAGCCGTAGTTGGCAGCTCGGAGAGAGAGAGAGTCTCCGAGGAGAAAGTTTTTCGGCCTAATACATCCAGGCGTCTACCCTCCTTGTAAGCAGGGGAAGTTTGGAGGCCGCCTGCCCTAGACTTTAGGGAAGCAGCTGCTATTACCAGGGAGTTGGGGACAGGGTGTCTGTAAAACATCTCAGCTCCCTCTCTGGGTATAGCATAAAGAGTATCCGCCAACTTATTGGTGGGTAGGGCGGAGGCGGGTTTGGCCCACACGGATTTGGAGGGCTCTAATAACTGGTCTAGGATGGGTAGCATAATTTGCCCCGAATCCTTGGATCCTAGGATCCCAAAGACTGGTCCAGATTGTGGTTTTTTAAACAATCTTGGTAGGTAGGTTGGGGAGAGAAGAGGTTAGTCTCCTAAGCATGCCCTGAAAGGCCTTGGCGTCCTCGGTGGAGAGGGAGGACATGGGGTCCACTATAGCATCGGGGGGGGGGCGTGTGAGATCGTTTGTGATGGGTGTCCCCCGGTATTCCCGGTGATCATAGCCGTGGTAGTGGACTGGATCGGGCTGGCGGTACCTGGTGAAATCATCATGGCGGTACCGGAAGTCGTCCCGAGGGGAGCAGCAGGAGCATGGCAAACAGGAGCAATGATCCCGAGATAAGCGACGTGATCTTTCATAAAAGGAAGGCCCCGGGCGCTGGTTAAGATCAGTCTCGTCTCTATATATGGATCCCGAGGGGGACCGGTGATGCCTCTGAGATCCCTGGAGGAGGGGATGATAGGCCAGTAAGTCGGAGTCATGACGCTCTGATAAGGAAAGTGGAGAGGCACGCTGTGTGGTCGGTGCCGATACCACCGGTGTCGTTATGTCGGGTACCGGAGGTGCGAGAGTTGTCTCCGCCGTAGCCAGGGCCGGAGGAGCTGTGGTGACCATCGACGGTACCGGAGCTAACGCCATCCTAATCAGGGCAGGCATCGGGGAGGATGGTCCCGGTGCTGGTTGGGAGAACAGGGTCTCAACCAGGAGAGGACGCAGAGCCACTTCATCGGTGCTGCAGGACCGCTTCTTTTTCTTGTGTTTGCCCTGGCGCTTGTGGCGATCCTTTGAGGATGTTACTGCGGTACCGGTACCTGTGCCGGTGGAACTGGTGGAGCCGGCGGTCACAGAGTGTGAGGCGGTAGCGGCGGTAACCCGAGTGCGAGGGAGAGACCGCTCGCAGCTCTGGAGAGATCCGTCTGGGGGCTAGCCCCTGGGGTTGCGCAGCAGCAACCGCGGGAGTATCCATTAACGCTGACGGGAAGAGAGAGAGGCCCGTCTTCGCCGCCCTGGAGAGCCTTTTTTGTTAAAAGTTCCTGCAGCCGCAGGGCTCTCGTATGTAGGGGGCGCTGGGTTAACTTGGCGCAATAGGGGCAGGTCCTTGTGTTATGCCCCTCTCCCAGACAGGCAAGACAGAGCTCGTGAGGATCACTCACTGACAGCGTGGCTGGGCACGACGCGCAGCGTTTGAAGCCCGACTGCTTGGGCATGCTTCGCTGGCCCTACAGAAGGCGGTGAGCCCCAGGGATGCCCCGAGAGCGGGCAAAGATAGTGGTGGAGGATTGTAATTAAGAAAACAAATCCTCTTCTATCTAGTTACTAATATTTCTAAATGCTAACTAACAGTGCTGAGAAGCACGGAGGTCTTCCAACACGGTTGGAAGGAACTGAGGCGGCGAGGGCTCCGCCCCTTTATAGCCTCCTGCTCTCACGCGAACCGCAGGCCACGCTTTCCATGCAGGAGGGGGAGGGGCGGAGCCCTCACCATATTCTAGTTCTTTCCAGGACATTTTTTGCCTGGAAACTGCTGACAAGAGGTTTTCCGGTACCTGCGGCGCAGGAAATGAATCCCATTAGTGAGAATCGCGGAGATCATCGAAGAAGAACCATGGTCTCCTGGGCCACCATGGGGTTATCAAAATCACTCGGGCTTCTTCCTTGATAATTTTTGCCACTGTCCTTATCAGGGGGGTGCGAAGGAAAGCATAGAGTAAGTCTTTTGGCCATGCCTGGTTCAGAACATCCACTGTGACTGCTGTTCTACATGGCTCTTTGGACATGAAGTTCGGTAGTTGTGTATTTTCCTGGTTGACGAATAAGTCCAAAACCGGCAGTCTGAACCTCGTCACCAGGTCCCTGAACACATCCTTGTGTAGGGTTCATTTGTGCGGTTCTATTGTCCTTCTGCTGAGCCAGTCTGCTTGTTCGTTGTCCTGTCCGTTGATATGCAGGGCCTTGAGGGATAGCAGGTTCCTTTGCGCCCACGAGAACAGTCTCACCGCCTCCCTGTATAGATTGAGTGCCCGGGATCCCCCTTGGTGGTTTACATAAGCCTTGGCTGTCACCTTGTCTGTGTAGACTAGGATGTGCCATTTGTGGAGATTTTGAGCTAGCTGTTGTAATGCTAGTCTGATCACTTTCAACTCCAGGAAGTTGATACTGCATTCTTGATCCCTCCTGCTCTACAGGCCCTGTACTGACCTGGGTCCGGAGTGTGCTCCCCAACCTGATAGACTGGCATCCTTTGTGACCATCTCCCGACTTGGCTCTGCCAAGGGAGTTCCTGTGGCAAAGGTTTCTGGCCTTAACCACCAGGACACTGAGCATGTGAATCCTCGCGGAATGGTTACCCACGGGTTCAGGCCTAGCGTGAGTTCGGTCTGCATAGGTCGCAGCAGCTGTTGCAAGGGTCTGAGGTGAAAACGCCCCCACTGAACTTGTCTGGTGCAAGATATCAGGAGGCCTAGGAGCTGAGCCAGATTTTTTTGTCTCATTCTCCTCTGGTGGTGCAAAAGCCGTATTAGTGTTCGTATCTTGTGTTGCCTGTGAGGCGGGATAAAGGCGACTCCTAGGGTGGTATCTAGAATGACACCCAGGTGTTCCAGTCTGTGTGTGTGGGAGAGATGGCTGTTCTCCTTGTTGACTAAAAACCCGTGAGAGTTGAGATAAAGTATCGTCCTGGTAGGGGTATAGGTGAATCCCTTCCTGTCTGAGATTCACTACCAGGGGTATCAGGACTTTGCTAAATGTTCTCGGGGCTGATGACAGTCCGAACGGGAGTGATCTGTATTGATAATGACTGTTTTGGTAGCAGAACCGGAGCCACATCCTGTGTGGTTGCCAGATTGGGATATGGAGGTAAGCTTCTCGAAGGTCGAGGGAAGCCATCCAGTCTCCCCCCCCCCCCCTTCTGGGCTCTGACAGATGGATGTCACTGTCTCCATTTTGAATTTTGGTGATTTCACTGCCTTGTTTAGGAGCTTCAGGTCTAAAACCACCCTCCAGGATCCCGATTATTTTGGTACTAGGAAAATTATTAAATATAAACCCTGGCCTGCTTGCTCTGGGGCAACTGGCTCTATGGCCTTGATGTAAAAGAGCCTCTGAATTTCCCCTAGCATGGCAGCAAGTTTTTCTGGAGAGTTTGATGAGGGGGAGGCAAGGAATCTTTGTTGTGGACAATACGCTAGTTCTATATGGTAGCCGTGGGTTACCGTAGCCAGCACCCATGCATCTGATACTGACTTTTTCCAAAGATCTGAGAAAAGTTGAAGCCTGCTCCCTACCTCCAGCTCCTCTGCATAGTCATGATTCTTGTTTATGTTGAGATGGAGTGGAGCTTTTTTGTTTCTGTCTGTCAAATCTGGGGCCCTGTCTGTTGGTCCCATTGCGAAAATATAAGTTTCCTGCTGGCTCCCTAGTCTGACCCTGGAATCTCTTGAATGCTCCTTATCCCCCCCTTGGTTTGTAAGTGGGGTTACAAAAAACCCTCTTTCTAGCCCCTACTTGTAGATTCTTATGTTTGTGTTTGTCATTCGCATCTGCTAGCACTTTGTCCAGTCATACGCCGTACAATTTTAGGCCCTTGTAGGGGGCTGCCACTAAAAGGTTCTTGGCAGTAATGTCCCCCTGCCTGAGCCATAACCTCCTTCTTGCGGCCACTGAACTAGATAGAGCTCTTGCCGCCCAGCCCATGGCGTTGGCATCTGCCAAATAAGCTGTTGCCAGGGAGATGCGGGACGAAATGACTTGGGCCCTCCTATCTGAGATTTCTGGATCCTGTGCCTCCTGCATTCACGCTAGTAGTGCCCTCGCTACAAACGAGGAGATGATATTAATCTTTAGCGAGGAGGCTGATAAATCCAAACCCCTGCGTAGGGCTGTGTCTATGGTCCTGTCTGTAGGGTCCCTGGGATAACAGTCCCCTTCAGTTGGGAAGACGGCTTGTTCGGCTAAGAATATGGCTGCAGTCTCCACTTTTGGGTTTTTAAATATTGGTTCCATCTTCCTGGAGAAGGAGTATAAGGAGGCCTGTGTCTTGTTCATCCTTTGGGTCTTGTCAGGGTGCTTCCACTCCTGTATGACCAGTTTTTCAAAAACTTTGTCTAGGGGGTACTCCTGCCTCTTTCCCATGGAGGGAGAAATGTTTTGATCCCGACAGCCCGAAGGCAGAAGACTGACTGAGGAGAGTTGGGGGATTAGCTCTATACGCATGCGCAAGAAAAGCGTTTGCTTCTTCTGCCTCCTGGCGGCCATCCGCAGAGCTACCCGTCCAGAGGATTAGCTGGAGACAGAGGGAGAAGATGACATTAGAAGCTTTCTACTTGTCTAGCATCAGCATGGAAAAATTGGAGCAGCCATCCTAAAGGTTTGAGTGTGTCTCTGGTAGGAGAAGTATTTCACAAACTAAATAGAAACCAGGTAAAGCAGGATTAAACACAAACAAGAGGGAAAGGACTTGCTAATATTCAGACATTAAGGTTCCATCTACTGGGAGACAGGAAATTAAGGACATTACCTAGGTGGAATAAGAGCTTTTATACTGGCCTACCACTGCAAAATTATTTAGTTTCCATGGCCGTTTTTACACGGACTGGAGTGGGTGAGGGGGTGGGTGTTTCGGCGTGGCGAGTGTAGGTGTGTGTGTGCCCATTTACATGGACACACACCCACCTCCACCCACGAAGCATCCTCCGTTCTGTCGGAGGGCTCCGTGGGTGTACAGCGGGTGTTGGTGGGTGTGCGGCGGGAGTGTGCATGCACCGCTGTCCGTGGTGTTTACACAGGCACGCACCCGCCACCCACTCACCCACCAGCGGCCGTATATACGGACTGCCCCCCCACCCCGGCCACCACACCTGCCCAAACACCAAGCAGCGCGGGGGGGCGGGAGAGACAGGAACATCATGTAAAAATGGCCTCTCTCTCAGAAAGACAAGTTATAACCATTTGTATGAAATAGTCCAGGAGGACAGAAGAGGAAAATAAATTATTCTATCCAACTGAAATTTTACAGAAGTATTGCTTGAATTTGCACAAAGCTATTTTATTCCCTGGAAGCCTCTGGGGAGGCTTTAATCAATGATCAAAGATCATTTAATAATAAAAACACTTCTGGATCACCACCATGGATCTTCTGTAATTTCAGGGGTCCCTTATTGCTCCGCCAGGTGTTTGGAGAAGGAGATGGATAGGGTGGGGAGGGTCTGTGGGGGTGTAGGTTGGGAGGGAGATGGGTTATTTTATTTATATTTTATGATTTGATACTGTTAGCCGCCCCGAGCTGCCTGAGGCAGGAGGGGTGGGAGATTAAGAATGTCAAACTACTAAATAAAATTATCTCACATTCAAAGAGGTGCTGGCACTAAATACCCATATAATACTCAAATTTGGCAAGCAGTAAGCTCAAAAACAAAACCACCTTTGACAATCTTGTGAGGGAAGGGAATATCTGACTATAGCCTCAAGATCTTGGGGATTAATAGTTGGATTTTTAAAAAAATAAATAAATAAATAAAATAGGTGAGTATAAATGGAAGCTACCTGAGAATGTAGGTCACAAAAAGCATTTGAAGTACAAGGAATGGGTATGAGAAGCTTTCTCTGAGTGGAGGAGTCCACATCACACGCGTACTCTGGAAAGAGGAATTTTGTTAGCTTATGGTTTAATAAACTATATAAAACTCATACCGTATGCTCCTGTTGGCAACACTACAACACTTAAAAGTAACTAGATGTCAAGCTACTCATAATCAATGGAATTTTTGGTGTGAGACACACACTTTTGGGTGTGTAGGGATGATGCAGCTTCTGGAGTTCCATTGGTAGACCTCTAATATTGTATACATTTTAGCTATTTTTGGCCCATTCACCTGAAATAAGATTTACAATAAAAGCCAGCAAAAACAAAAAAATGCCAGCTAATTACCATTGACGGGGTCTCCATCCTCCCTGTCCCCCAAGCCTGTAGCTTGGGCTTCATTCTCGACTCGCATCTCACCTTAACCCTACATTGACTCCGTTGCCAAATCCTGCCGCTTCTCCCTCCACAACATTGCCAAGATTTGGAAAAAATAAATAAGAAAATAAAGATCCACCCTTTTCTGTCCGTCTCCTCTGCCAAAACTCTCATCCACACCCTAGTCATCTCGCGCCTCGACTATTGCAACCTCCTCTTCACTGGCCTTCCTCGCTTTCACCTTTCTTCCCTTATCTCTGTTCAAAACTCTGCTGCCAGGATCATCCACCTAGCCCGTCGCTTTGACCACGTGCAGCCTCTCCTTTCCCCTCTGCACTGGCTCCCTCTTCCTGAGCGTGTTCTGCACAAGCTCCTCCTCTTCACCTACAAAGCCCTTCACAACCTCACTCCCCCCTACCTTTCTGCCTTGATGTCCCTCAGAACCCCTGCTCGAGCACTCCGCTCCTCTTCCATCCCCTCCCTCACCCCTCTCACACCTCCCCTGCTCCCCCAACCGCCTTCGGTCCCTTCTGCCCCGCACGCCTGGAATTCCCTCCCTGCCCACGTCCGCCTTGCCCCCACCCTCCACACCTTCAAGTCCCTCCTCAAAACCCACCTCTTCCGCTCCGCCCTTGCTAACTCCTGCTAACCATCCTCATCCAGGATTATCCCCCACCTGTTATCTGTGAACTCCCAACTTACTGCATCCCTTGTCTCTCCCTCTGTTCCCCCTTCCCTGTCTCCCCTCCCCGTCTTTAGACTGTAAGCTCTCGGGCAGGGACTGTGTCTATCATATTCTTTGTAAAGCACCAGGTATATCGTTGGCACTATATAAATGCTAATAAATAATAATAATAATAAATGCACCCAGCTGCCAGGGGCTCAACATATTTAAGCGCTATTGTTTTAACACACAAGCCAGCAATTAACCTGAGGAAAGTAAGAAGTCAGCACACTTTTTAGAACTGCAGTAAATTATTTCCATCTACAAGTGTGAAACAATGTAACATCCTGCTCCATTTCTAAGCTCACTAAAGGCTTAACTGACCCCATAGGGATTTCCATAAGTCAGTTCCTTTCAGAAATTAAATGTTTTCCTTAATTCTTATGAAAAGGTACCCTGTAACAGGGCGACTGGGCCTTGGGGGAATTACTCTCAGGATCCGGCCCCAAAAAGACTAAGGACCACATCGGATCTTATCTTCCTTAGTGCCCTTTATTTAGCGTTCACCATCACCAATAACTTCACTACACAGTCCATACTAGAGCTGAAACAAGAACAGATTTTATTCTCGTGAGAATTGAAAACCCTTAGCGAGATCTCAGGAAGCTCTTGCTAATGATGTGAGGTTTCGCCAAGAATCTTGTTTAAAAAGATAACAGAACTGCACATATGCAAAATAGCTGCCGGGGTGGTTCTGCACATGCAAAACCCTTTTCAAAAATGGCACTGGCAGCGTCACCACCATTTATGTATGTATGTATGTATTTATTGGATTTTTACGCTGCCCTTCCAACAAGGCTCAGGGGCGGCTCACAAGCTACACAAAGAAGTTAAAACATTAAAATACATACAATAAAAACACCATCCCCTCAAACCCTCATCCTTCCCCATAACCTCACCCAAAAAAAACCAACCAAACCCCACCAATTCCTGCCTGCAAAATGTTTTTCCAAATACAAAAGTTTTGCACCGCCTCTGGAATATAGCTAAGCCTGGGCTCAAATAAACATGAGAACATAAAAAGTGCCATACTGGGTCAGACCAATGGTCCATCTAGCGCAGCATCCTGTCTCCAACAGTGGCCAATCACGGTGGCTTGGGAGAAGCACCCAACAGGTCACAATGGAGGATCCATTCCCTGTTGTTTTCCCCCAGCTCCCATCATGTTCCCTGATCCTGTCTGACTAATAGCTGCTAATGGACCTATCTTCCAGAAACTTGCCCAAACCTCTTTAAAACTCAGCTATAGTACTAGCCCTTACCACAACCTCTGGCAGTAGATTCCACAACCCAATTATACGCTGAGTAAAAAAATATTTTTTAAAATTTGATTTAAACTTGCCACCCATGAGTTTCATGGAGTGTCCCCTAATTCTAGTACTAGCTGAGAGGGTAAATAACTGCTCCTTTTTTATTAGTTCCACACTACTCATGGTTTTATAGACGTCTATCATATCTCGTCTCAGTCGTTTCTTCTCCAAGCTGAAAAGCCCCAACCTACCAAGCCTCTCCTCATACGGGAGCCCTTCCATGCCCTTGATCATTTTTGGTGCCCTTCTCTGTACCTTTTCTAGTTCAGCTATGACTTTTTTGAGATGGGACGACCAGAACTGCCCATAATATTCGAGGTGTGGTAGCGCCATTGATTTGTATACAGGCATTATGACATCCTCAGTTTTATTCTCTACCCCCTTCCAAATAATTCCTAACATTGTTTGCTTTTTTGACAGCTGCTGTGCACTGCCCTGTGGATTTCATTGTATTGTTCACAACCACCCCCAGATCCTTTTCCTGAGTGGTAACTCCTAGCTTAGTATCCAGCATTGTGTATGCATAGTTTGGATTATTTTTCCCTACGTGCATCACTTTGCACTTGTCCACATTAAATCTTATTTGCAATTTAGATGCCCAGGCACCCAGTGCCATAAGATCCCGTTGCAGTTCTTCACAGTCTGTTCATGTTTTAACTATCTTGAATAACTCGGTGTCGTCTGCAAATTTGATCACCTCGCTCCTAACACCCTTTTCCAAATCATTAATGAATACAGCACCGGTCCCAAGACAGATCCCTGAGGCACACCACTTTTTACATCTCTCCATTGTGAAAACTGACCATTTAGTCCTACCCTTTGTTTTCTATCTTTTAACCAGTTTCTGATCCACAGTAAAACACTATCTCCTATCCCATGAATTTTTAATTTTCTCAAGTCTCTCTCATGAGGGACCTTACCAAATGCTTTCTGGAAATCCAGGTACACTATATCTATCGAGTCTCCCTTGTCCACATGCTTATTTACACCCTCAAAGAATTCCAGCAGGTTAGTGAGGCATGACTTACCTTTACTAAATCTGTGTTGACTCTTCCCCATTAAGCCAGGTTTGTCAACATGCCCTGTAATTCTGTCCTTAATGATGGTTTCCACCATTTTGTCCGGCACAGACGTCAACTTTGCTGGTCTTTAGTTTCCAGGATTGCCTCTGGATCCCTTTTTAAATATCGGGGTTACATTTGCCACCCTCCAGCCCTCGGGTACAGTGGCAGGTTTTAGTGACAGGTTACAAATTACTAACAGTAGGTCTGCGATTTCGTATTTGAAAACCTCCTTGGAAAGGGGAGTTCCACAAACATGGGGGCAGCGACTGAAGATGCTCTCCTGCGCACCTCCACCCAATGGACAAAGGTAACAGACGGAACCCGCAGGAGGGTACCCATGGCCAACTGTAGGGGCCACAAAGGGACATGGTAGGATAAGCGGTCTTTCAGATATGTGGACCCAGACCTTTTAGGGCTTTAAAGGTCAAAACCAGCACATTGAATTATGCCCAGAAAGCTATAGGCAGTCAGTGCAGACCTTGGAGCACTAGTATGATGTGCTCCCGGCAACTCGTCCCTGAAAGGAGCTGAGCCACTGCATTCTGCACCAGCTGCAGCTTCCAAACAGTCACCGAGGACAGCCCCATGTAGAACGGTTGCCGATGTCAGTTTGGAAAAGGGCCGCACGTGTGCAGAAGGGACCTGGCAGCTGTTTTTAATTTTCTCAAGAATCTTGTCAAGAATGGTGTTGAGGACAGCTGATTCTCAACTCATTTTTGTTTGTCAAAATCTCACTGAGTGCCCACTTCTCAAAGAGATTCTCGAGAATAGCGAGATCAAGTTTCAGCCCTAGTTCATACATATATATCTTGCATTTAGAGTCTCAGGATGCCTTTCCTACAGGCCCTTCTGGACAGGCACAGTCCCTCCTGAAGCCAGATCTCCCACCTTTACAATATGATTCTCCAGGTCAGGCACAACTCCCCCAGCAGCCAGGCATCAGCATCCTTCTGGTGAGAGCCTTTCCACCAAGCACTGGTCAGGCACAACTCCTCACTGCAACCAACCAGAGGCTGAGCTTTCTCAGGCTCCTGCCTCTCCCACAGCCAGTCTCTCCACTGAGCTCTATTGCTCCCTTTTAAGGCTTAGGCTGCCCTAGCCACACCAAACCCTGCTGGCCCCATTCAGGCATTCAGCCTGTAAAGGCTTGCACAGTTGTGTAGAGGCAAGGCGCTATCCTAAATTTAGAATTGTGCCTATTCATCTCCTTGGCAATGGCTAGTCTGCGATCCTTTACTAACAGGTGCACTAGTCTTAGGCAGGTGCTAGCCTCTTAAATGGCCACGCTGCCAGCCACTCTGTCCCTGTTACATACTCCTTTCTAAATTTTGGAATCTTAACTGAGAATTTTTTTAAAATCATACTTGTAAAGAGGTATATTCTAATTGTTGTTTTTCATAATGGCTCATTGGACTCTGTGGGACTGGAGAGACCAAATTTAACCAGCTGAGGATCTATGGTGGGGGAGGGGGGGGAGGAAAAGAGAGAGATATACATGCACAGTGGTACAAGGCGGAGGGAAGGTAAAAGCTGTGCCCAGCAACATCAAGGAGGTAGAATCAGCACAGGGGGAAGGGGCAGAAGCTGTACCAGGTGGGGTGGGGCCACCCAGCAGCAGGACTTGCTGCATGGTAGTAACACTAGGGGGAAGGGGGCAGAAGTCAAGAGCAGGGACAAGAAGCTGACCATGGGCTACTAAAATAGTCGAGCATGTCTGACCGCAGTCGACTTCTTGGCTGCCCTGCTGCAGGAAATTGCAAGTCTACCATCAGGGGACTATGACCCACTGGGCTCATTTCTGGCAAACTATATTCCAATCTCACCTAAAAGGCCAATGACTCCTATTTGTGCTTTATTTCTATGCAAAAAAGAGAATTGGTAACATATGTTTGGTGAATTCTTTTCTCTCTTACACTCCTTAGCCTCCTCCTGTTGGGTAGCTCCGCCACTGGCTGATAGGAGGCAGATGCAACTTTTTCTTCTTTGCGCATGCGTATCAAGAGCTACCCTGCCTCCTCAGTCTGTATCCTAGCCGAGTGCCCCTGAAAATCTCTCTCTTAGTCAAAAAAACAAAACTAGAAAAAACCATTGTAACATGGAGCATAACATTAGGAATAACCGGGACCTAACTGAGATCCGCCAACTGATCATAACCTAAGCTGGAAGAAGAGTGGATGTACCCTTATGCTGCCTGGCAGGGAGGGCCGGAGGAGGATAAGGAGTGTAAGAGAGAAAGGAATTCACCAAAAGTTAGGTTACCAATTCTCCTTTCTCCTCCTCCTGTTGGGATATACCTAAACAGTCCACTATTTTACGGGTGGGACCAACAGCACTGGGAGAGTCCAGTACCGACTACAGAACCCGCCTGCCAAATGCTGCCTCTGCTGACTGAAAGATATTAATTTTGTAATGCCTCACAAAGGTTTGGAGGGACGCCCATGTTGTGGCCCTACAAATTTCCTCATAAGACGCTCGTGCCTTGAAGGCATACGAGGTAGTCGCACTATGTACAGAGTGGGCCCAAATTTGAAGGGGAGAGACCCTACCCCGAGCCTTATACGCCTCTATGATAGCCTGCTTCACCCATTTTGACAATATGGTCTTGGAAGCCTTGAGCCCCTGAAGCCCTGGCCTAATGTTTACGAACAGAGTTGTGGATTTGTGGAACCCCCGGGTTCTTGCCAGGTAAATCTTGAGGGCCCAACGCACGTCCAACATGTGCTAGGCTCTCTCTTTGGGATGGACTGGGTTGGGGCAGAATGACGGAAGCACCAACTCCTGTGACCTATGGAAGAAAGAATTGACCTCTGGAATGAAGGCTGGATCTAATCTAAGAGTGACAGAGTTGGAAGATACAAATGTTTTCTTCCATAGATAGTGCTCCGAGCCTAGGTCACTGCCACTAGAAAGGCTGTCTTTAAGGTCAAGAGATACAAAGAGACATGTTTTAACGGCTCAAACGGGAGCTTTGTCAACGCCTCCAGAACCAGATTAAGGTTCCAAGAAGGCACCCTGTGTACTACAGGAGGGGACAGAAGCCTAGCCACCCTTATTAATCTCTTAACATGAGGATGGGAAGAAATGGCCCTGTTCGTTGATGCTCTGAGCACCGAGTCTAATGCCGCTGATTGTCTAGCCAAAGTGTTGGCCCTAAGCCCCTTATCTAACGCCCCTGCTGAAGGAAGTTCAGGACTTGAGGGACCCCTGCGTTACATGGATCTAGCCCCTTCTGCCGAGACCAGGAGGCAAACATCTTCCAGGTGGTCTGGTAGGCTCTTCTGGTAGCTGGCCTTCTGGAGCTCTGAATAGTATCGAGGACTGATTCCGTATACGCTTTTTTCCTCAGCGCCGAGCGTTCAATCGCCAAACTGTCAGCTTTAATATCTGAATGTCCAGGCATAAAACTGGCCCTTGAGTTAGCAGATCCACTTTTGGAGGAAGTCTTCTGTATTGACCCTGGCTGAGCTGGATTAGCTCAGAGAACCAAGGCCTCTTGGGCCACCAAGACGAGATCACCAGGAGTAGTGCTTGTTCCTGGCACGCTTTGGCCACGGTTCGCGCAATCAATGGGAAGGGAGGAAACACGTAGAGCAGGCCCTTGGGCCAAGGTTGGTTTAAAGCATCCATTGCCTCGGCTTCCCTGCATGCTTCCAGTGACATGAAGCGGGGTAGTTGAGTGTTGCTCTTGGTGGCAAATAAGTCCATAAGAGGTAGACCGAACTACCCTGATATGTCCTGAAACACTGTCCTGTTGAGGCTCCACTCGTGGGGCTGCAAGACTTGGTGGCTCAGCCAGTCTGCTCTTACGTTGTCTTGCCCCTTGATATGTAGGGCCTTCAGAGAAGCCGTGTGTGATTGTGCCCATGTGAGTAGTCTTATTGCCTCTCGATGTAACTGGCGATCTGGATCCCCCCTGATGGTTCACGTACGCCTTCGCTGTCACATTGTCGGTATATATTAAGAGGTGAGAGCTGGTGCCGGAAGGGAACAGGTGTTGCAGGGCGAGTCGTATGGCCTTCAGTTCTAGGTAATTGATTTGCTGTTGCGTGTCCCTCTGGGACCAAAGCCCCTGTATGGATTGCGTTGTAGTGTGGGCTCCCCAACCTGTCAGGCTGGCATCTGTCGTCAGAATCTCTAGTCAGCTCTGTGAGAGGTACGCCCACCTGGAACGCTGCGGGATCTAACCACAAAGACATGGATCTTTTTCGTTGTGTTGGTATGGACACCCATGGATTTAATCCGCTGGTGAGCTCGCGTTGGAAAGGCCTTGGCAGTCTCTGTAAGGGACGTAGATGAAATCTGCCCCACATCACCTGGGCCGTGCAGGAGATCAGCAATCCCAGCAGTGATGCCAGTTTATTGAGTCTCATTCACTCGTTTGCTTTGAGGATCCTTACTAACGTCCGGATCTTCTGACACCTGGCCTGGGGAACCAGAGCGAGGTCTGAGCTGGTATCTATGACAGTGCCCAGGTGTTCCAGACTCTGGGGTGAGGTGACTTTTCTCCCTGTTTATCAGGAACCTGTGCTGTTCCAGGTAGCTGATCGTCTTGTTGAGGTCCTCCAGCGTCTTGTCCGGAGTGTGAGCCTGGATCAGAAGGTCGTCTAGATACGGGTGTATATGTATCCCTTCCGATCGGAGGTTCGCCACCAGTGGTATCAGCACCTTGGTAAACGTCCTGGGAGCTGATGACAGGCCGAATGGAAGGGCCCTGAATTGCCAGTGTTCGTTGTCGTATGCAAACCGAAGCCACTTTCTGTGCGGAGCCCAAATTGGAATATGAAGGTATGCCTCCCTGAGATCCAGAGACACTAGCCAGTCGTCCCTCTGGATACTGTGACAAATGGATGTTACTGTCTCCATCTTGAACTTCCTTTTTCTCACATGGCGGTTTAGGGTTTTTAAGTCCAACACTGCTCTCCATTTGCCCGTCTTTTTTTCAACCAGAAATAGAATCGAGTAAAGCCCTGAACGTCGCTGGGAAGGTGGTACTCTTTCTATGGCACTGGCTGCTGCCAACCTCTTGATTTCTCAGGTCATTGTTTTGTCGCGTCTTTTGACCTTGGAGATGTCAGGAATCTGTGAGAGGGGGCGCTCTCCAACTCGATAGAATAACCCCTTTCCATGCAAGAGATGACCCAGGAGTCTGTGATCGAGTGGGCCCATTCCTCGTGGAACTGTTGGAGCCTGCCCCCGACCTGGGGTTCGGCATAGTCAAGCGTCCTGTCGCGCCTGACTGGGAGGGGGGCCCCTAGATCTGCATCTATCGTACCTCCCTGCCCTGAAGTCTCTTTCTCTAAAGGAGAAGTTGGGGGTGTAGCCTCAGAGTATGACTGGAATCTCCTGGAGGTGCCTCCAAAACCCCTGAAACGAAAGGAATGCCCCCGAAAGGAACCCTCCTAGTGGACAACTGTTGTAGAGTCTTTGTCTTGTCCTTGCTTGAGGCCTCCTCCAACACCTTTTCCAGGCACACTCCAAATAGCTTAGACCCCTTGTATGGGGATGCTGTGAGCAGGTTCTTTGCGGTTACGTCTCCATCCCAAGAGCGTAACCAAACCCTGCGCCTGGCTGCTATATTGTTTGCCACCGCCCTGGCTGACCATGTTAGAGTGTCAATGGTCACGTCTACCAGGAAGGCTGCTGCCATGCAGATCCTGGAATTCAGTTTCTGGGCTTTTCTCTCTGAGATATCTGGATCTTGTAATTCTTGCATCCAGGCTAACATGGCCCTGAACACATAGGAAGAAGCTATGCCTACCCTCAGAGAAGCAGATGTGTATTCCAATGCTTTTTTGAGAGCTGCATCAACTGCCCTGTCAGTCGCATCTCTAGGGTGACAATCCCCCTCAGTTGGGAACACTGTCTGCCTTGTGAGGGATGCCGTCCCCGCATCCACTTTGGGGTTTCTGAACATAGGTTCCTTCCTTCTGGAGAAGGAATATAGGGAGTCCTGGGTTCTGTTCATTTTGAAACCCTTGTCTGGGTGCTTCCACTCTTTGAGGACAAGTCTCTCGAAGGCCTTATCCAGAGGAAGCCTCTGGTCCCTACCATGGACCGTGGGGATGTAACGTCTGGTTTCTTCCTCCTGAGAATCTGATTAATCCTCCTTAGAGGATTTTTCCTTCAGCTGGAGGGTCTTTACGACCTAAGCTACCAGCTCATTCCTATACTGCGAGGGGAATTGCCTCTCTCTATCCTTAGGGTCAGAGGATGGTTCTACCCACTCCCCTTCCTCTAGATTAGAAATCTCCTGGTCTGAGCCTGAGAAAGATACAGACTCCGCCTGACACTGATCAGAGAGAGCGTGAGCTGTCTCTGCCTGGTCCCCTTGCTCACTTTCCTCAGAGGAGCCCAGTAATGTGCTCACGGCGCCCTCTGGTGGCCTTTTTGACTTCTTTTTGGCAGCCCCTGAGTTTCCCACCTTAGGGGATTTTTTACTGGGTCTGCTTGTACAGGGCCTCTTCGTCTTGGACCTTGGCTTTGCTAGCTGACCCAGAGTCACTAGAATCTCTCCCACTGATTTTTCTAGGGAGGTTAGTCGTACCTGGGTTTCCTGGTTGTCTTGCTGCAAGGAGGCTGCCTCTGGTTGTGGAAGGGGCCCTGCGGGGGCAAGTCCCACGCTCATATTCCCTCTGCAGTCGTGACCTTATCCTAAGATGCAGAACACTGGGCCCAGCAGCGCTGTCCTTGTTTGCTGGTCTGAATTGGACATGGGGCAGAGTCCAGCCGCACTGTCTCCGTCCTGCCTTTAATCTAGCCCTCTTTAACATCGTTTGCCGAGGGTCAGCTCTAAGGCCCAGTCGGGCTGTCCCTGAGCCCCCGCTTTCCTTGTATTATTTTTAAATTAGGACCAAAAACGGCCTTGCAAGCGACTCACGGGTACGGCCGTGCCGCCCCGGAGCATCAGATGGGGGGGGGGGGAGTGAGCCGCCGCAGTGTGGTTAAACTGAGGGGCTTCTCCTGAGGCGGAGCTAAGCCACTCTGCCGAGTATGACTCCTGAGCCCCGGTCACGGAGGCTTCCTACCCCCACTGATTTCCCCCCTTTTTTCGTGGGTTTTTTTTTTTTTTTTGCAGATTTCATGGAGCTGCGCCGACATGCGTCCTACCGGCCGAAGGCAGATGAACGGACTGAGGAGGCCGGGTAGCTCTTGATACGCATGCGCTAAGAAGAAAAATGTTCATCTGCCTCCTATCGGCCAGCGGCGGAGCTACCCAACAGGATGAGAAGGAGGTAAGAGGAGAAAATCCAATTCCCTACATGGTAGAAAACCTGTGAAAATGAATAGTAATATCAAATATGGAAAGAGAATGAACAGGCAAGTACTGGGATGGTGGTACCTTTGTTGACAAATATCGTTAATGCCACCTTTAAAAAGAGGGGAGGGTGGTCAGCCTCAAGTGTGCAGAAGCTTGCCCCCTTCTCAAGAAACAGGGTTGAAGGTCATCAGTATGCTGATGACACACAACTCTCTCTCTCTTGCCCCGTGAGCCCTGCCAACTCAGCTGTTAGGGAGAGGCAGCCAGTACCTGAATGCCCTCCCCTCCCTTGGGCCCCTCTATGTTGCGGGAGGTTCGGTGGACAGTGTGTGCCAGGTTAAGAATATGGAGTTCCTTTTTGAGCACGCTCTTTCCATAAAACTTGTGGAAGTTGTTGCCAGAAGATGCTGTCAAGACCAGCAGCATAGTTGGTTTTAAAAAAAGGATAAATTAAATTCTTGGAGGATAGATCCAATAATGGTTATTAGCCAAGTGTGTTGGGGGACATAACTTCTGACTGTCAGGAGCTGGGAGTGAACAGCAGGGAATGGATCACTCCATTATGACCTGTTGGGTACTTCTCTGAAGTGATTGAGAATGGCCACTGTCAGAGACAGGATACTGGGCTTGATGGACTATTGGTCTGACCAAGTATGGCACATGTTATGAAAACTCTGGTCTTGGACATGGTTCAAAGATGTGCTTTTTCCGGCTGTTTAATTTGCATGCGCTACCCCATACGTATTCCAGGCTGACCTTGCCACAGCGACCTATGCTCTGATGACCACAAGGCTTGATTTCTTTAATACCTTCTTCTTTGGGCTTCCAATGGTGCTTCTCCATTGCTTGCCATTTGTCAGAATACAGCAGCACAGCTGCTTACTGTTTTGGGCAGCTGTGATCACTTTACATCCACTCTGTGTTCTATGCATGGGTTTCCTGTAGAGCAGCACACTGAACTTAAGATTGCACTGCTGGTTTTCAGAGCTCTGAGCTGTATAGGCCCTGGCTATATTCAAGATCTACTCCTAGCCCTACTGGCTATCTGCCCTCAGATACCACTAGCTGTTTGGGGATCCCACCATTGCACCTTAAGTCAGCAGGTTATCAGGCCTTTGCAGTGGCAAGCCCCTTGATGTATAACTTGCTCCCTTCAGATGTCCATCTCAATTTGTCCCTCCTCACCTTCAAAAAGCACCTGAAGAATTTTCTGTTCTCCTGGTGCTTTTTGAGGATACACTACTGGTTCTCCTTAATAAATTCTGTCCTCCCTCTTTATGGACTTTAAGTTGTTTTATGGTTTATTGTATTTTTATGTTGTGAAGTGTTCCAAGCACTATTCAGCAGGGATGGGAGGCACTATGAAAATAAAACTCTTGAGAAATTTTTTAAAAATTATTAAAGTGATCTGTGCTGAACACAAGACAGGAAACAAGGGACAAATGATGTCCAATAGAGGTAGTGGACACGAAGAAACAGAAAGTGTGTGCCCTGTGTCAGCATTAGCGGCTTACTTGGACGTTCATCTGAGCGTATAGGGCCCCCTCTTCGTTCATTCGGAAGGGTCCTTTCTGACTAAATTCCAATTTCGGGCCATTTTTAAGAGGGGTCTGCCTATGCTCGGTCTTCGGCCATCCGACTATGGAGTACACTCCTTCCGAATCGGGGCCAGCTCCACAGCTGCCGCTGGGGGACTAGCTGCCTCTCAGATCAGAGCAATAGGCAGATGGCGATCAGGCGCTTATCGCACTTACGTACGGCCGTTCAGCCCTTCGCAGTAAACTCTTGTTGGTTAGTAACGCTATTCTGTTTGTCCCCCTCAGGCGTAGGTCAGCTCCTCACTGTATGGACTTGCAGGAACAGCATTGTGCGTTGGGCCAAAGGCCATGCAGCTGATTCTGACTTCAGTACCCAGCTGGGTTGTGGACTGTGGGCCCGCTTCTATTGGTTTGGGTGCGGCGGTATGCGATGGGAATACCTGATACCGTCACTGTTCCGCAGAGCTGCACGCTTTGGCGCTCCAAACATCCTGGTCATTCACCTGGATGAAAATGACCTTGGCCTGCCCAGCGCGTGGGAGCTCAGTGGTGCAATGAAGCAGGACATCTCCGTATTGGTGGCTAAGTGGCCTCAGTCCTACGTATGGTGGTCTGATCTCCTGGAGCGGCAGGTCTGGTGATATGCCACGTTGCCAGGAAAAATTGAGCCGTCCAAGTGGCAAGTCAACAGGGCGATGTGGGCAGTCATGGCTCGCTTTGGCGGCAGGGTAGTGCATCACAGGTGTATTGTGAGCCAGGATGCGGGCCTATTTCGGAGTGACGGTGTCCATTTGTTGGAGCGAGGGAACGCTGTTTGGCTGGAGGATGTTAGGGCAGTGCTGCATAAGCATTTCGGGATACCTGTGGGGGAAAAGGGTGGAGTGAAATTTCCTCCCCCTTTTCATGACGGGTAGCGGGGTAGGAACAATGCGGTGGTAAGGCTCCCTAAGAGCTAAGGGGGCATGCACTTGCACCCCGCTGCCACACGGGGGGAGGGGCCGTCTTAAGGACAGGGGCCCCAGCCCAGGCTCAGAACGGCTGGTAGGGGGCTGCCACCCGCCCTGACCCAAGGGAAGGGTGAATGCGAAGGGTTGTTTCACCTGAGTTAGGGGGTGAGAATTAGTTCAGGCCCCTGGCTTGCATATATGGCATGGTTCCTCTCCTTTACACCCACACAGGTTTATTATTTGCTGTTGTGGAATATGTATATGTATGTCATGTAATAAAGTTGCGGCCGATGCCTCTTTTATGCCAAGCACGTCTGTCTCCTTTTATGGGTCGTGCGGGCACAAGGGACACCCCCACACTATCAGCGGCGGGGGGGGGGAATTTGTGCCTGCCTGCCCCGAGACAGAACACTGGGCCAGGGGAGGGGGCAAGGGCACCCTTGCCCCACCCCTGTGGCACAGTAGGCTCAGTAACGTGGCCCAATGGGGGGTGAGGAAAGGCACCGGGGGTGGAGCTTTGATCAGGTATACATACCTGAGTCACCAGGTGCCTCTCCCTCTCCCCATTCTGGGCAATGCTCAAGAGGATTTTCCCGCCCACCCTTTGCCTCAAATTGGGTTTTACAATTGTAATGCTGTATTCAAGGGTTGTTTCAACTGCTGTGGGTTACAGCTGGTTGCTGTTTTCAGGGCTGAGGAGAAATTTTCCCGTCAGCTTAACTGGCACCAAAGCGGCAAGGTCTTTCACCTCCTCTGCAGCAGTTGTGATGTTTAGCTACATGTTATATTTCAATGTTCTGCCTGTATTGTTGACACCGGTGCAGGTAGCGGGGTAAGGAACCATGCGGTGGTAAGGCTCCCTAAGAGCTAAGGGGGGCGCGCTTGCACCCCGCTGCCACACGGGGAGCAGGAGGGTCTTAAGGGCAGGGGCCCCAGCCAGGTTCTGAACAGCTGGGAGGGGGCTGCCACCCACCCTGACCCAAGGGGAGGGTGACTGCAAAGGGTCGATTCACCCAGGTTAGGGGGCGAGAATTAGCTCAGCCCCCTGACTTGAATATATGCATGGTTCCTCTCCTCTAGGATCTTGCTCTCTTTTTCACCTCTTAGATCTGCCTGGAAATCGCTTCAAAGTCTTCTCCCCCTCCCTCCACCTCTCTCCTGTCCTCCTTCCTTCCTGCCTCCCTTGAGGAAACCTCCTCCCTGCTCTCCTCCTCCAAGCCCTCTAAGTGCCCCCTGGACCCCATTCCTTCCCACCTCCATTGCTTCCACCGTCGACCCTCCCCTCCTGCATATCATCAACCTCTCCCTCTCTACCGGCTCCTTCCCCTCTGCCTTTAAACACGTCACTGTCTCCCCCATTCTCAAAAAGTCCACTCTGGATCCCTCTGAACCTTCTAATTACCGTGCTGTCTCACTCCTCCTTTTTGCTTCCAATATCCTTGAACGGGTTTGCCTACTCCCGTTGCCTTGACCTCCTCTCCGCCAACTCCTCCCTTGACCCCCTCCAATTTGGCTTCCGCCCCCTTCACTCCACTGAAACTGCTCTTGCTAAGATCACCAATGATCTTCTTGTGGCTAAATCCAACCGCCT
>QEPC01014266.1:572528-609831 GCA_003113815.1 Sphenodon punctatus | reverse complement strand
CAAAGGGAAGAACTGGGAAGAATGTAATGTATTACTCTTGATATCTTTGAGCCAATGAATTGAGCATATGTTAAGCTTTTAGAAGCTTTTTTCTTAAAATAGAGATGTTTTAAGATCATGTAATTTTGATTGGCTATCCATGCTATTCTATGTAAACTACTGATATTCTCTATTTATATTTAAGTAAGCTATGCTTATATTTTTAATATATTCTAAAGTCTCAGTTCCTTTATTTATAAATATATTGTCATTTTACAATACTTACTTTGCTAGTCTGGTATCAAAGTGAAATGTAAACTCATTTTATACAAAGTGAAGCCCAATCTAGTATGATTAGCTCAGCTAGGCCATAAAGCTCACTTTCCATTTGTAATAAATGGGATCACGCAAAACGTGACATCATGTTTCCCCAAACTGAGGTCCATTATCAGACATTAGAATCTGAGGGATACCATGCCTAGAAAAAATTGATTTCACATGCCGTATTACATGGCGTGATGTAGTGGATTGCAATAATGCAATTTCAGGATAATGAGAGTAATAGTGTAAGACTATGAGATAGTTCTTGCCACTATATTGGAAAAGGTCCACCCTCAGTTTATACCAAGGGACTTGAGTGTTCTGGTCAAGCACCATAGGTTCTTTCTGTTGCTTAGGTTGATATTTGAGACATGTCTCACCGTTATTCACAACACGCTCAATTGTCTCATTCAGCTGTGGCCAGTACAACACACCCCTGGCCCTTCACTTACATTTTTCAATCCCCAGATGACCCTCATGGATTCTAGTAAGCATTTTGTTTTGCAATAATTTAGGTACCACAATTCTGTGTCCCTTAAACACTACACCATCAATGAGAGGTCAGCAATGCAGTGTTTGTATGGGCCTGGCAGTGAGTTAGCAGGCCCCTTTGTCATGAAAGCTTTGATCACATGCTGTAGTGTATCATCTGAGGCTCTGGCCTCTGCAAATTGTAGCCACTGTGCATCTGAGATGGGAGAATTCTTTTGCATCAAGTTAATATGCACTGTGTCATACTCAGCATCTGGAACTGTACTAGTGCTATCATATTCCCGTGACAGCGTATCTGCTATTATGAGGTCTTTCCCTGGTTTATATTCTATTGACAAATCATACAGCTGGAGTTGGAAAAATAGTCTTTGGATCCTGGGGGGAGCACCAGCTAGACCAGGACCTTCCCATTCTGCCCCAACGGGAGGAGAATGGGACGTTGAGGCACTTCTGTGCCACTTCCGGTTCCTTTTTCTGAGGCCTGAACAGGCCCAGGGCAAGGAGGAGGAACGTTCCCTCCTGCAGCGGCCTATGGTGTCTCGCTCCATGGCTCTCAGAACTGGAGCTGGAGTTGTGGCAGGAACACCGGCCCTCACAACATCTGGTGCTTTTTTCCCCCGCTTCACCTCCTGGCATCCTCTGAAGGGGAACCGGAGGAAGAGGCGCTGGACCTAGGGCAAGCCCTGGGGGACTCCCACTGGCCTTGAGGCCCTGCCCTGACCAGGAGATCCCCTGCCCCATGGGTTACTCACTGTTTTGGTCCCGCTGGAAGGTCTCAAGATGGCAGCCGATTCCCTGAGGAGCAGGCCGCAATGCCATTTGCCCTGCGTGCTCTGAGACGGAGCCCCGGGCAGGACCCTGGCCCTACTGGGCTGAGGAGCTATTATCTTCATCCCACCGCCATTGTCTATCAAGAGGCGGATGGGATCTGGGGGGAGAGAACCCCCTGCACATTCCTCACTCCATGGTGGCTCCTGAGAGCGGGAAGTGTGGGCACCAGTTGGGCCGTGCCTACAAGCTCTGTGCTGCCCTCCCTGAAAAGAGGGAGATCTGGAGCGAGGGGGCCTGCGCCTTAGGCCTAGGTTGCCCCCCTAGGGGGTTGGGAACAGTGTGCTTCCCCATAACCACTACACAAGGGGGCAGCCAAAAGAAAAAAAGAAGAAAAAAGAAATAAAATCTTATTTCTCCACACAGACACTCTGTGTGGAGTATCCTGCTTGTTCTCTGCTGGGAGGCAGGAACAGATCTGGAGTCCAGTACTGGGGTTAGCTCCTCCCCTGGTCTGGGCTGTCAGTCAAAATCCTGATCCTGCCTCTGATTAGAGGAGAGAGCTAAGCCCAAGAAGGACTGCCTGCCGCCCCCTGCTAAGAGAGAATGAGGGTGCACATTCAGGATAAGGGATGAATCCATTAAATACGTGCATGATCTGGACTCTCCTCTTCCTACCCAAATTCTGAACACAGCCCTTAAGTATCTCCTCACCTCTCATCTTCATTCCTAACTGGACCATGAAGCTTGTACTAATTTTAAAGTGGCCCATGGGAGGGAAACCTAGAGGTTTCAACATTCTGGAGGTAGCTTTCTGAAAGCAGAATGGTGCTTAAGTGCCTTTTAATATAAACACCAAGTACACATCGGGGCCGATCCCACGCTTTGGGGATTCCGCATGCGTGCATGCATGTAATTTCTGCATGGCCCAATGTGCCTGGAATGGAGGTTCACATGGTTTGCTCACAGCTGCACATAGAATCTGCAGGGTATGGGATCAGCTCCATTGACAACAGAAAAGTTAATGACCATCACATTTATATTTCTTGTGCATACATAGTAAACTTCTTCATGGATACATGATTATTCTTAATATACTTTATATGTACAATCTAGCCAAACTCAACATGGCTAAAACTGAACTCCTTATCTTCCCCCCTCATCCTTCCTCTCCTTCCTCACTGTCAGTAACTATTGATGGAGTCACCATCCTGCCTGTCCCCCAAGCCCGTAGCCTAGGCTTCATCTTTGACTCACCCCTTTCTTTTAAACCCTACATTGACTCTGTTGCTAAATCCTGTCGCTTCTCCCTCCATAACATTGCTAAGATTCGCCCTTTTCTCTCTGTCTCGTCTGCCAAAACTCTTGTTCATGCTCTGGTCATCTCTCGCCTCAATTACTGTAACCTCCTTCTCACTGGCCTTCCCCGGTCTCACCTTTCTCCCCTCATCTCTGTCCAAAACTCTGCTGCCAGGGTCATCTACCTCGCCAGTCGCTTCGACCATGTGCAGCCCCTCCTCTCTTCGCTTCACTGGCTTCCCCTTCCTGAACGAATCCTGCACAAGCTCCTAGTCTTCACCTATAAAGCTCTTCACAACCTTGCTCCCCCCTACCTCTCTGCACTTATCGCCCTCCATACTCCAGCCCGTGCACTTCGCTCCTCCTCTGTCCCTTCTCTCACCCTTCCACGCCTTCCCTGCTCCCCTAAGCGCCTTCGTCCCTTCTCACTTGCTGCCCCCCATGCCTGGAACTCCCTCCCTGTCCACATCCGCCTTGCCCCCTCCCTTCATACCTTCAAATCTCTCCTTAAAACTCACCTCTTTCGCTCTGCTCTGTCTGACTCTTTATCCTGCTGAGCCACTATTCCTATACCTACGATCGGTTTACCCTTATCCTTGCAACATGGACCTGCCTGCTGTCATTCTCATCGTAACCAAGCCAAGTACGTGCACTTGAGACCTCGCATCTTCATGAATGTTAGACCCCTTGTCTCTCCCTCTGTTCCCCTTCCTAAGTCTCTCCCCCAGCTCCTGTCTCTCAGATTGTAAGCCCTAGGGGCAGGGACCGTGTCTATTTTATTACTTTTTAAAGTGCCAGGTACACTGCTGGCGCTATATAAATGTTTGTTAATAATAATAATAATAATAATAATAGCAGCCAGCTGTGGAAATGGAAACCTAATTTTCAGGCACCAGCTTCTATGCAATTAAGATTGCTTGTGCAATTAACCTTACATGCATAATTAGCCCTGTTTTTATTATAATATTCTTCAAAGTTAACAGGGAGCCAGCCAATATGAATTTTAGTCAAATAGCATGCGTTCTTGAAAATTCTGAAAACTGAACTCAGTGAATGTATACAGATTACATTTGTTGGCAAGAAAAATCATACTGAACTACGTCCATCTCAACAACATTTACATAAACACAAAAATAATGCAAAGTCAAGTTTGGATACGAGAAGTGATTAGAGTGCTCTATGCTGGAACATGTCATAGGCCCTTTTTAAACAGGCTGCGGCTGGATGGTGGTGGTGGTTCATGGGTGTGCGGCTGCGGGTGTGCGTGTGCACATGGATGCACATCCATCCCCCGTGCATTCCCACACATGGATGAAATAGAGGTTCCTTCCAGTAACTCTGTTCTTCGAGAGAGCTCCATGTATTCTCACTATTGGGATTCACTTCCTGCTCCGCAGTTCAGTACCTGCGAAGCAGGAAGTGAATCCCAATAGTGAGAATCACAGAGATCCTTGAAGAACCACCTGCATTTTCACCAGTTGCTCTGTGAGTGGGTGGGGATGTGTGGGTTGTGGGACTGCGTTCCCACACACCTCCACATTTACACGGGATGCTCCCCCACGTGGATGATGGGTGTCCATGCGTGGGAGCATCTAGTGTTAAAAGGGCCTTAGAAAATACACCATCAACAATTTTCTTTTGGCTCAGTTATATCAGCACACACTACTAAATTTAATTATGGTGAGTTTAAAGTAAGGAATTTAAAATGAAAGGTTTTAGTCTTTCCCTCACTCCCCTTGACACACAGGCATCTGTCAAAATGAAAACTGATATAGCCCATGTAACCAGTTTTCTGGAGCAGCAATTTAACCAACACCACAATGTACATTAAGGGCACAATCCAACTGCACTGAAGTCAATAAGAGTTTAGTAATTGACTTTAATAGGGGCTAGATTGCACCTTAAATCGACATATTTTTCAACTGTACGCCTTATCTTTAAACCGATCTATTTAGCACTGTGGGTATTATCAATTTTTCATTAAAAGCACACATGCGAATTTGAAGGTTTAGAAGACCTACCTCACCGTGGTTGAAAAAGTAGCATGCTACTGTAACTAGCCCTCCTAGATTGCTTCCACTGTGGGGGGAAACAAAATTGCATATTACTAAGAAGCATCTTCTGAAAGACAAGTCATTTCGTAGGTTTTAACCACAAAAAATAAATTACTTAAAAATTGACGGTAGGAAATTTTATGGGAACTGGTTAACAGTCTAGTCAGGCAGCCAACACTGGCTTTAGAGAACACCACCCCTTCAGCATCTCGCTTGAGAAGCACCTTTTTTCTGTAAAGCTCTTGTAAACCCTGTTTACTTTCAGTATATCCACCCATGAAATAAAAAAAGTTCAGTGCCTTTCTTCTGAATGGCAGTTATTGCATGTATGACCAAATCCTCAATCACGAAAGAAACCAGAATTTGTGTAGAGTGTGGCAGGGAAAAACAGAAAAGCCCTTATAATTAGACACTTGATTTGGACCCCAAATAATTGTGTTCTAAGTACAGCTCTGTATCACAGACTTAAATGAGTCTGTGCTAGTTAGTCTCAGAACATCTCTTTC
Organism: Sphenodon punctatus; assembly: GCA_003113815.1. Classification (NCBI taxonomy): domain Eukaryota; kingdom Metazoa; phylum Chordata; class Lepidosauria; order Sphenodontia; family Sphenodontidae; genus Sphenodon; species Sphenodon punctatus. The sequence goes on along the minus strand of QEPC01014266.1, from coordinate 604,412 downwards.
AGAAGTAGCCACGATTCAATGGTCATGTATGACTGTACTTTGCACAGTCTCATAAATCTTGCAGATGCATGTACATAAATACCTATTAGCACATGTAACTGCATATGCAAAATACAAGCAAAAATCCTATCCCTCTTTAATGAAATGTACATCCTAAATTTTTAAGGGATATTACTGTATTTTGTGTATCACTGTAAGCCTTCCTGAGCCTTAGAGGGGAAGGGCAGGGAGAAATTTAACTAACCAAATAATAAATTAAGAAATAAAATTAAATTAAATATGAACTGGAGAGCATATACTTTGAACAAAATTATTTTGTGGATCATTAGAAGTCTGTAATAAGGATGGAAAGAAGCTTGAGTTCCCACATACAACTGATCAAGAGGAGAGGGGGCACTATTTAGCAGCCTCTCCAGCATTAGCTCTAAGTTCAGAAACTCCTTCATGATCTAAATCTTTAAATTATCACTGTTTAACAAAGCACTGCTTTGGAGTACTAATATAATATTGACAAAATGGTGTAATTCAGTTGAAATCTGTGGAGTTCGTAAAACACAAAGATTCAGAACACTGCTAACTAACTAAAAATGTTAACAGGTACACAAAAATCACAGACAGAGCAGTGTTAAATGTCTAACGTGTAGGACTCAAATTACATGTGTTTAACATGTGTATAACTCTCGCTCGTGTCTTCTGCACAGAAACAGAAGTTTGTGTCACTACTACGGAAGGCATGCTTGTGTGACGACAGCTAGATATCTGAAGGGAAAGGGAAATGTAATTAAATCAGTAAGGGCTGATTGCAAGTAAACTTAAAAATGAAACCCCTCAACTTGGTGATGAATACCCATAAACACGGTGGTGTAAATACATGGTTGGCTATGGGTGATTAAATTCACTCAAAGACATCATGTTTCTATCACCAGTGGCTTCATTTATAGTGCAACTCCATTTACATTCATAATATCCATAGACCCTCCGAAGCACTTACCTAGATTGACTCCACCTGCTCCAGCAAGCAGTATGACCTCCACCTAGATTTTTACTCATTCTCTGGCTAGCCTAGCTTGATCCAAACTCCGCACCAGTGTGGCTGTACAGAGCCACTCATGTGTAGACTCCAATTAAACTTCTCAATTGTATTACCCAATTCATCGGCCAGGCTAGTGGAAAGCAGGCTTAAAACGCAAACACAGTTAATGTGGTCTTTCATGGGACAGCTGACTCTGCTGCGCTTGGTTACAACAAACAACATTTATGCAAATTAAGTACAGTTTTTTATTACAGTGTTTTCCCATCTCTGTTCACTAACCTCTTTACTTTGTATTCTTGTATATGCTCCTCTCAAGTTGTGTCAGGGTGAAACTACAAGTGATGCCAGGCTGCTGCGTCATGGACTGATCTGGGATAGGCAGCCCAGGCGGATGCCGGACCAGGGCGTATTACAAACATGCACCTGGCTGGGTCGACAGCCATACCGCCTGAGGTGGGGAGCACGGGGAACATGCAGCCTGCCATTCCTGCCCCTGCACCCCGCCACGATAGGCAGTCATGGCAGCCAATGACAGCCAGTCATACTGGAGCCGGTCCAGGCCAGCAGACTGGCCCGAAAACACGCGTGCAGGTCCAGGGTGGCCCATTTTGGCCCAATCGGAGAAAACCCTCTTTACTTTGCTTGAGGGCTAGCATGTCTGGGCTAGCCACCATCACGACCTGGGATAGCCCAGGTCATACAACTGGCAGCGCCTGTACACACATGCAGATGGGATCTGTACACAAATGTGCAACAGGGGGCTGAATCAGTCTGCTGTCACGTTTGTTTTTACCCTTACAAGCAACAAAGTATTGCTGATTATGTACACCACTGAAAAGATTCAAATGCATACCCCATCCCACCACACATTATTCTGCTATGTACAAGATTTAAAAACTGGAAGAATAGCAATACTTATGTTCCCTATTGGGCAGTGTGCATACATGTCCCTCATCTAAAAGCTTGTTTATGTATTTTATACCTTATGGAACATAAAATGGGTCCTGTAGGTGGCAAGTGCAAGCAAGTTACATTGATCACCAATTTAAAAGTGGAAGTGAAAAATTTACAAGGCCAAGCTTCCTCTGAAATCAAACTAGAAACTTCTCAAACATTGTCACCTGGGGGATAAACTAAGCAACAATTTTAAAATATGAAGGGTAAAAACAGACATGATTTGGGTTCGCCATCACCTGGGATCTGGCAGCACACGTAAACACTGGTGCCAGATGTTGGCCCAAGACTGCCCCGGATGGTGTTGGCAGCTAGCCAGGGCAGTGAACTCCAAATAATCTCCAAGGTCGCAGCCCAGGCTAAGGTCCACCCGCCTGGGCCAAAGAGGGCTAGCATGTCTGCGCAGCCATGGCATACCAGCCGAGGCTGGGGACGCCATGGCCAGCAGCCATGTCTGTGCCTCATTGGCTACCATGGCTGCCCATCGTGGTGGGAGCGCTGGGAGTACAGTGCGGGTGGGGCTGGCCCATTGCATGTTTGTTGTGCTCCCGGCTGTATCTGGGCCATGCAGTCAGGACAGCTCCCCGGCTGTGGTCATGTCAGACCTGGGCTGTGTTGCCTGGGATTTTCTGCCCCAGGCTGGCCTGGGGAGCAGCCCCACCAGTCACATGTCTGTTTTTACCCAAAATGGCTATTCTTTTCCACATTTGTTCCAAAGTTTCAGTTAATTTTATGTCCATGATTTCTGGTACTTAATTATTCCACTTAAATCCAAACATCAGTAACGTTTCTAACTAATTTCCTCACTAGCCAGAGAGAATGAGTTTATTTTCTCACAAGTCAATGACTATAATTGTGTTGAATGTAATATAGTTGTAACAATGTCCCAAATGTTGCATCTTGAAAACTTGAGACTATGAACAAACCATTCTGATTCTTCTGCTTATTTTTGAGGTGTCATTAGGTAAAAACAGATGTGATTTTGGCCCTCTTTGGCTCAGAACCCAGCAGCACGTATAAACATGTGCCACCAGATGTTGGCTTGGGATTGCCCCAGGCCATGTAGGTGGCTAGCCTGGGCTGTGACCTTGGGAAATCTCTGCGGTCACAGCCCGGATATAGGCTGCTTGCCCATGGTACCTGGAGTGGCGAGTCTCCCAGCAGCAAAGCTCCTGTCTGGAAATCTTACGTTTAACTCTGCATGTGGGGTGAAAAGCGTCATCCCCCAGGACCTGTGGCTTTTTTCTTACCAATGACAGAGCCTGAAATTCAGCCCTGTCATTTGTAAGAAAAAAAAGGCACAGGACCCGGCTGATGATGCTTTTAACCTCGCACCCACGTGCAGAGTTAAATGTAAGATTTCCAGTCAGAAGATTTGAAGCTCCAGGTAACATGAGCAAGCAGCCTAAGGCCCACCCAACTGGGCCACAGCAGGCTAGCATGTCTGTTCCCATTTGGACAACCCGGCCTGGGGGCCACCATGGCTGTGCCTCATTGGCCCCCGTGACTGCCCATCACGGCAGGGGACTGGGAGCACTGTGCGGGCAGGGCTGTCTGCCTGCACGTTTGTTGTGCTTCTGACCCTTACCTGGGCTGTGCCACTGGCAGGACAGCTCTCTGGTCACAGGCATGTCTTTTCGGTGCCCTAGCCTGACCCAAGCTGTGTCGCTTGCCATTTTCTGCCCCAGAATGGCCTGGGGAACAGTCCTGCTGGCCACACATCTGTTTTTACCCATTGTAGGAGTTATATTTTAGGATTACGGGACATGTAGAGACCAGCTGCGAACTAAGCGAAATTTTGCCAAGACACCTTTAACTGGAGTGTGACCACCCTACCCCTACTTCTCATATTTACTTCATTTTTTGTTTTAATTTTACTATTTTGTTCTGCATGATCACAATACAATATAATTTACAAAAGGTAAACAAAACTGTGTTGCAGTTGACTGAAAGTTGTGATGCAGTTAGATATTTAACACTGTTCATTTCATTGACTTCTTATCTTAATATTTTGGTATGTGCCGTATTTTCAGTACAACCATTTGGACAAGCCAAAACACAAAAAATGCTAAAGCTGGAGACTATTACAGTAAAACTCTATTCTAAATCTGATCTTGCAAAACACTGCTTTTCAGTTTATCAGTTTGACATGGATGAAAACACTTAAGCTAGACAGCCTGTTCTACTGTAATAGAAATAGTGAAGTGCAACAGCAGCACATTTTGTACTTCCATATAGCAGCAAATGGTTTAGCATTTCCAACCAATTTTAAATTTTTGCAGTTAAAAATTTAAAAGAAATAAATGTCTATTGATGACTAAAAATCAGAAAGGTTCAACTCTGGAGAGGATTTTTAAATATCAATTTAGTTTATATTAGTTTGATGCTTTAAAAAACACAAATCCTCCCCCAAGTATGTTATTTGGAATGCTTTTCATCCTAAAACCACTCCAAAATATTTTGACACAATGATGAGTTTTTTTAGGTTGAAAAAAGCAAAGGCCTGACTAACTGAAAAACAAAGATGTGTGTTTGTATTCAGATAGTTATCTAGAGCTAGCTGTAGCTTTAGCTCTCAAGGTATTGTACTTTCTTCTTCTGTGCTGTAGTTTTTTCTTCTGTTCATGTCTGCTGCCTGGACTTCCTTGCAACGTGGGCCATTCTTGATCCACTCCAGTCTGGCTTCTGCCTACTTCACTCCATGGAGACAGCCCTTGTTATAGTCTCCAACGATCTTTATGGCCAGGGACCATTACTCTAGCCTCATCCTCCTTGACCTATCTGCTGCTTTTGACTCCATTGACCACCATGTGCTCTTTGACACACTGTCCTTCTTCAGATTTAGGGACTTGTCCTACCCTGGTTCTCCTCTTACCTCTCCCATCGCACATATAGTGTATCCTCTGGTGGATTCTCCTCTACTGCTATCCCACTATCAGTTGGTGTGCTCCAGGGCTCAGTTCTGGGCCCTCTTCTATTTTCACTTGTTCCCTTGGTGCTCTGATCTCCTCCTGTAGCTTTCAGTACCATCTTATTACTGCTGATTCTCAGATCTACCTCTCCATACTAGAATTCTCACCTAGAATTCAGTACTAAATCTCAGACTGCCTGTCTGACATCGCTACCTGGGTGTCTCACCGCCACCTTAAAGTGGCGAAGACAGAAGTTCTCATCTTTCCTCCTAAACCTCTCTCCATCTCTGTAGAGAACAATGTCATCCTCCCAGTCACCTCAGCCCGCAACCATGGGGTCAGCTTGGACTCCTTTCTCGTCTTCTCTGCTCACATCCAAAACACTGCAAAAACTGGTCGTTTCTTTTTCTATATTGCCAAAATCCATCCCTTCCTGTCTGAATACCCTGCTAAAACCCTAATACATTCTCTCATCACATCCCACTTAGACTACTGCAACATGCTTCTCACAGGTCTCTCACTGAGTCACTTACCTCCACTAAAAGTCTATTCAAAATTCAGCTGCGAAACTCACCTTCCTTGCACGCCGTTAGAAACATGTGACCCCTCTCCTCAAGTCACTACACTGGATTTCAAATATTTTAACTGAAATAAATAAATGTACTGAATACCTGCATTCTGTAGTTCATTATTCACAGGAAGACTCTTATTTGTAGTTGTCTGTGTCTTGGAGTGATTTCAGACGTGCTGGCCTCCCTTCTTGACACAGCGCGGGGTCAAATCTTTGTCCCCCTCCAGAATCAGGCCGGCTGGTCAACAGACATGCCGGCCTTATTCCACTCGGGGATCGGATGGGCTGTGCAGTGCAACATGCGGCTGCACAGCCCTGCTCCCCCGGCCGCCTGTCCTCCTGGAGACGGGCGGGCACAGCGGCCAATCCGGCTGCTGGGCCGGGACCATGCTCTGGCCTTGGCGGAGGTAACAGACGTTACCATCCGCCAATTCCGGACCGTGGTCCAGGTAACCACCATTCCGGAGGTGAGGCCGGCCTCCCCTCTGGAATGGTGGTTAATTGGATTCCCGCCAGGTGTTCACTGTGGCGAACATCTGGAGGTAACCCCTTCAGACGTTACGGGATCTCGTCCACCAGAGGTGGTTCACTGTGGTAGAAAGGGAGGCCCGTAACGTCTGAATTCACCCTTGATTAGATTGTAAGCTCCATGGAGCAGGGAATGTATTTGTGTTACATGTATCTGTACAGTGCTGCGTACAACTAATAGAGCTATAAAAATGATAAGTAGTAGTAGTGTGCAGATAATCATGGGGGAAACGTGACAGTGATCTGCTTTGGCCCAGGATCCACCGGAATTTGTGCTTATGCACCACCAGATGTTAAAAACCCGGGACTGCACCAGGGTGCGTAGGCAGCTAGCTGGGGTTGCATCCTCAGAAAATCTCTGAAGATGCAGTCCGGGCTAAGAAATTGCCCAAGCGGGTCAACGTGAGCTAGCACGTGTGTTCAGCCCCATGACGGGGTAGGGGCTGCCATGGCCAAGAGTTATGGCTAGTTGCTATGGCTGCCTGTGATGGTGGGGGGGGTGAGGGGGCTGAGCAGGGCTGATCACCCACATTTATTTAGCTCCCCACCATACCCAGGGCATGCGGGCAACAGGATGGCTTTCTGGCCATGGGCACACTAGTTCAGTGCCCCTACTGGACCAGTGTCAGCTGTGGTTTCTCATCTCAAGCCAAACAGCTGCTGCACCGCCCACAAATCTGTTTTTATTTTTACCCATGGGCCAATAAAGCAAGCATGGTTTGTCTCCACTAGCTACATGGAAAAAAAACAAATAGCTCTGTGTAACATTCAAGTGAACTCATGAAGCCTTGTTTCCTAAAACTGAGGGGGCTGCAATGCTCAAAGTCAATCAATAGTATTGTTGCCCAGGGTTGGTGTCCCTTTGGGCAGGAGAAACTGGAGACTTACTGTGTGGTATAATAGTGCATTTATTTACAAATGTACAAGTTGACAGGAATGGCTGGGATCTGCTACTACCTCCTCCAGTCTGGTCCTGCTGAACCTTCCAAGTACAGCACGGGGGCTCCTCTAAAAGGCTGCCTCTCTGAAGCCTTCTGCCCCCAAACTCCAACATGCAACCTCCAACAGGCTGCAGCACTCTACTTCTTAGACAGACTGAAAAATGTTCCACTCAGGTGTGGCTGATGGTCCTATACAATGACTTGCATTCAAGGGGGAATTAATCCCAACAGGGAGTTACATTCCTTGCTGGGGATGGGGCAGATCCATAACAGTATTTATTTAAGGCATAAAAGAGAGGCCCATATCATTTTATGCAATTTTGGGTCACTTAATTGTCTTTGAACCTTCTGCTCCCTACCAAATTCAGTTGAAATCATACACAGATGAGATAATGGCATAAACAACTTGCCATTGGATACCTTGTTATGTCTATCTCTATCAAAAACCTTACAGATCTGGAATTAGCTGTCAATGTAAAACAAACTTTTTTTTGTTTTGTTTTAATAGTATGGACACTACCTGGGAGGATACAAACCCCCAAAACTCCAGAACCTGTTGAGAAAGGAAATTGTAATCCTGAGACAGTCAGGAAACTGGAGTCATGATGCAAACAATGGGAGAGAAGGAGATGTCTGCAGCAACTGGAGGTGTCAGACCAAAGCCATCTCTGAGGAAGAAGAAAAGCACCTGCTAGGACTAGGGAAGATTGCTGAACCACACTTAAACACACCAACCCCAGCTGAAAAAAAAAAATCATACAAAGAAAAGTAGGCCTTATTTAAGTGTAGTTAGCTTTTTATCAGTGACAGAGCACAGACAAGATGAGCTCCAGAAGCTTCAAAAGGACCAGCACAGACAGGAGGACCAGTAACATTGCAAGTGGGAAGAGATGATAAAAGCCCTTTTAAAAAATTCCATTCCTGACACTATATTTGACAAGAACAACAGGAGTGGTGGGTCAGACTTCTAAAAACACCAATTCTGCATTCATACCCCCCACTTTATTTTTTAGGGTGAAAGGGTAAGATTGCAGGATAATGCACATTAACTCCAAAACATGTTAAGCTGGAAAGCAAGGTTTAACAATGGATCTAATCATCATGTACATTTCACATAGTGTGATGAGATTAATTTGCATATCAACCAGTCTTAATTGCTGCAAGAGAGGACAGAGGTAAATTCCTCACTGCACTGTTTAAAAGAACAGCAAAAAAAAAATTATTATTTTATTAATTTAAGTTTTTATCCCACCCTTCCTTCAAAAAGGCTCAGGGCGGCTATCAGGATACGGCCACAGCAATAGCTTTTGAAGCAAGTGAGGGAATGTAGGAACAATTAAAATGCACAAATACCAACTCCCGCAACAAACAGCACAGATGGGAGAAGAGTCTTGTGTGAATGCAGCCTAAAAATCTTACTCAAGCACCTGTGTTCAAAAACAAAAAATAAGCTTTATTCTCTGCCAGCCTGGAGAGAATATTCTCCAGTAACATCACATAATACTAGCACAACATGTTCAAACAAGCAAAAGAAATACACTAAATATAGGAGAAACCAACCCAGTCCGTTTGTGTCACAGGGCAGGGAGTAGGTTACACACGCACTGCCTTGGTTGACCCAGTCAGAGCAAGGATCTTGCCTAGAAAGAAGGCCCGCCAGGATAGTGGTTGGGTCGTCACCTCTAATTAAAGAGAACAGGTCCCTATCATCATAGGGCGCTACTGACCGAGGAACCAAGGCTGCCCCAAGACACTCACCCCACACCCACACCACACTGGAAAGGATAAGCAGTGGGGGTTCACCTAAGGGGGGTGCACCAGGGCCACGGGAGCAGGGAATACACAGGGCACTCACCTCCGACACACAGGGACCCAGAGGCAGGGAGGGGAAGGAGGACATGCACACACTCACCAAGCACACTCTCACTCGTTGCTTCACACGCGCAGGCACTCAATAGGCAAGGTTGAAGGACGGAGAATCAATCACACAGGGTAAACAGTCACAAGCTCAATTGCTCTGCACGCTCCACGAGTCACACAAGGCCGGTTTCCACTAATCACCAGCGCCGCTCCTTTGGCGGAACTGGTTCTTAATCTCAAAACCCTGCTCCCGTACGTGCTCGCAACCGCTCTGAGTGGCGCAGTAGGGGCGGGGGACTCCCTACGTTGCTTGTTGTTCCTGGGGGCGTGGCCACCATCCACGGTTCTGCCGCTGGGGCTGGTGCTGCATGCGGAGGAATCCCTATGTTGCTTATCGTTCCTGGGGGCGTGGCCACCGTCCGCAGTTCTACCGCCGGGGTCGGCGGTGCATGTGGGAGAGGCCCCGGTTCGGGGCATTTCTCAGGTAACTTCCTAAGGTCTCGGGGCTGTTGGGGGTGGTGCCAGGTTGTCTCTGGGGGTTGGAGAGCCCCGCCTCTCCGCCGTCCCCTGACAGTTTGGNGGGGGGGGGGGGGGGGGGAGAGGGAGGAGCAGCTGCTGCTCCCTTCTTTCCAGTGTCCCTCTCAGCCTTCTTCTTAATTCAGGAATGCTCCCTTTTAACTATTCCTTTCAACTGTTCTTTTCCTTTAATTGATTACTCCCAGAGGAATCACCTGCCAGGCTAAGGCATTGAGTGTTGTTCCCCTGGCTACCAGTCAGCAATAGTTAGGGTCATCAAAGCAAAGGAGACATGAAAAAAGGAAACCAACAGAAAGGTGTTCCAGCAAAGACAAATACAGGACAAGCTTTCACTCACCATTCATATCTCAGTCAAACTGCACAGAATCATACATCCCAGGCAAGGTGGGGGATTAAAAATCACCCTGTCACACTTGCCAAAAAAAGCAGCAACAAGATAGTAAATAGTTAACAATACTTTTGTAGAAGTTGTCAAGTTAAAAATATTCCAGATACAGACTTCTTCACCCATCACAAATATGTAGGTCACACAGAACCAACGAGTTCCGGATACTACTTTGTTTAGAGAACTAAAGAAGCAGCAGGGTTCTCAGGCAGTGACCAGAATAAGTCTTCTACAAACACACAGAATGCTAGAGACACAGAATGCTAGAGACAAAGTGTTGTCTTTCTCCTATATTGATGCTCTCAAGCTTTAAGCCAGTTATTTAAGAAACACAGCTGCTGCACTTTCAAAGCAACTAGAAGTAAAAGCGTTGCAAAGTAGAGATTAAAAAAGCTTGAATATGCTGAATATGATCATCACGTAATACAATCCTGCAGTTTAAATGTCAACTTTGAATTGTATTCTGCATACTGTAATCTTCTATTGATTTAAAGGGATAATTAGCTTATCATGTGAAAAGAGTTTAAATGCTAAAGCATAAAACAGCATAGTATTTTAGTAAACCTAATCTCTGCCAAGAAAAAGATTCTGACTTTTGTTTGGTTTCCTTTGGAGAATGAGAGGTATGGAAAAAAGCATTGCTAGTTTGGTGATAAATATGCTGAACCGCTACACAAAAAAATATGGGGCTGGGGTGTGGAAGGGGAGCCTGAATGCACACACAAAATTAGAATGAAGAACGACATTCATTATAGGTCTCTTGATCAAATACTGTATTGGACCGATAGTGATAAAACAAAGGCAACTTTCAACATGCATCTGGTTTTGCAAGACTTGTCTCAACGGGTACATTCCCACAATTCACCGACCACAGTTTGGGCTGCCTTACCCCATTTCAGTCACAGTTGCCACGCAATGCAGTGCATCATGTGCCTAGCTGACACCAGATATTCCCCCTGCCAGATGGCGGGGTGGGCAGCTGGCTGCTATGCCCAGCATCCTCGGAAAAAGGCTGAGGATGCAGGGAGTAGCAGCCTTACCTAAAGTGGAGTAAGGCTGCCCAACACATGGTTGCATACTGCTGCTCATGGGATCGGCCCCACCGTGCAGTGAGCACTGCCGTGGGGTTTTGAGCGGCAGGCAGTATCTCCAGTCCTACGCGGTCACATCACAGCTGGAGGTGGGATAGTGGGTGGGCCAGGGGAGAGTGGGTGGGGTGGGTGCCTGCTCATGTAGCAGATGCCTCAGTCCACCCCAGGGTGTGGCAGGAGGTCTGGCAGTGGCCCACCCATCTGGTTTCCATGCAGAGAGGCAACCATCTGCCATGCTCCCCAGGCTGGCCTCGAAGTGTAGAGACAGTGATTGCCTGCCACAGGGTGTGCAGGGATCGGGCCCACTGCAGCTCATATGGCTGCACCCAACCTCTGTCTGAAGCTTTTCATTCTGAGGTAGTGTCTCCCAAAACATTAAAATTGGCAAGAATTATATTGAAAGCAATCAAAGAAACCTATTGCCCTTTACCAGAATTTTACTGATCACAAAGTCTCTTTTTAATTCAGCTACAAGAGGAGCTAAAAACAAACATCCTCAGTGTGTGACATAGCTTCTTGCTACAAGGCAATAGAATGACTGGCACTGAATCTATCTAGCTGAGCTTTTACTCTCCTATTAAAGTGCTGGATTCCATTCCTTATTTTGACCTCGTGTAATCTTATGTTTGTAAACTGATCATTCATCACTGCCCTCTGGGCCAAAAACAAGAGTGGTAAGCACATATGGATACAACCTCAGAACCATCATCTTGGTTTTTTCACCTCATAGAATATTCTCCAAGGTTACAAGGATAGTGGTTAGGGAGACTTCGTACGCTCCCCACAATCTGCTAGGATATGAAATACTAATCTCATATAGATTATATCTCATAATATACTAATCTCAAAGAGTTTCCCCAAAATGGGACAGGCAACCTTAACTCTGGGTTCTTTTACATGAGATGGCTCCACGCATGATCCCCCACCATCCACGTGGCAAGCCACTCATTTGAAGTTGGTACGTGGGGAAGCACGCACCTATGATTCACACACTGGCCATCCAGTCCCCGCACGAAGCACTCCTGAAAAATCCGGGTGTCACATGTGAGGACTTGGTGGCTGGTATGTGGACAGGGCAGCTATGCAGGGAGCTGCTCATGTGAAGCACTCCCCACGCACTTCCTGTGAGTGGGACACCCCATACCTGCCCCACACAATGACCACGGACCTCCCTCCCTGCTGCTCTCATGTAAAAACACACTCTGACATCACCTAACTTTCTGAGCACTTGGCAAACTTAAATGTTCTGTTTAACACTTTTTTGTATGGAACACCCATCCAAACTGCATTTGACTTACGATCTAATGAAACCCAGTATTAAACTCCTAATTTTAAGACTGCTGGTGCATACATCATCATCATCGTCATTTATATAACACTTTTAGTTATTAAAGTCCTTTGCAATCCTTATCAAATTCTCTCTCTCAGCAACCCTGAGTGGTAGGTCATTATCATTCCTAATTTACAGATGAAGAACCAAGGTTTAGAGACAGCAAGTTCCCCAAGCCCACTCAGAGTTAATCACCAAAACAGGATTTGATCTCTGGTCTCCCACATCCAAATCCAACGCCTTAGCCACTCGGCTAGACATGCAATTAAGTCCAATTCAAGAAGGAAGCACGGAAAATTGAACATAAAATCATAAAGTTTAAGTGATAGTAACAAAATATTAATTTCTTTTTAAGCGACATATAGTATCAGCCCGGACAGCCTTCCTTGGATGCAAGGTTATATATTATTTCACAATATATAAAAACTTGTTACTTGAAACACAATAGAGTGGACGTGGACTATGCATAGTCAATGTTCTGATCCTATGCCCCCTCAACTACGGACAAACAGAAGTTGTGGCCTCTACAACACTAGCACATATTAGAAATCGGACAAAAGTAGAACAGAGCACTGCAGAAGGATGAATCATTGGAAAAGGTAGACGACAGAGAGGAGGGACATTTGTAATTTACGGAAGAGGCTCTCAAACTGGGGCGGCACTAGAAGAGGTTTACCATCACTACATACTGATGAACTAGGAAGAATTTCCAAATTAAAGGGGTAGCACAGGGGAGAGAGTCAAGGAGAGAGAGAGAGAGAGAGAGAGAGAGAGAGGAGAAGCAATAGGAAGTTGGAGAGGATGCGAGGGAGCAAGACTTGTGTGGTGGGGAGGAGCCTCAACCACCACCAAAAAAAAAAAAAAAAAAAAAAAAAGGAGTGGCAGGGAGTGCAGTTCAAACAAGTTTGAGAAGCACTGATTTAAGGCACCAAGTCCTCCAGTTTATTTGTAGGACTATCCTATGAGGGGAGGGGGCTTCATGTTCAAAGAGAGAAATATATTGAAATTTGAAATCTGTTATGGTGGAGCAGAGAAATTTGGTTAACCTATTTGATTGAAATACACAGACTAAGACTAAGTTATAACAGATCATAGAACCATAGTTACTATCACCACAGTGGAATAACTTTCTGCTCAACTGTCTTACCTTAGGTATGTGCCATATAAGAAGAACACAGACATCATTAGTCCATTCAAAAGGAAGATCACAGCCACATAAAAAGAAGCAGGGTCTCCCAATCCTATTGGACAGTAATTAAATATAATTATAGGTAATGTCAAAATGCATGCCTATTCTAGTAAGACACAGATCAGTGTAACAGTGCAGCATGTTGCCTTATTAAACAAAGATATAGCAAAGCAAGAAGTTACATTTAAGTTTGCCATCTTTAAATTTCACTAGGTCAGTACAACAGAGGAATGTACTCCTAGAGAACATGCAAAACCAAAAGCACATAATACAACAATATAGGTTGCTTACCTGTTAACTGTAGCTCATCAAGATGGCCCTGTCTATTGTCACCAATGAATCTGAGCACCAGCACTCTCAGGATCAGAAAGCTTCTAAAAACAGTCCCTCAACAGAGCACGCTCCTGCCCCCTCTCCTCAGCCAGACTAAGGCTATAACGAGAGAAGAGCCGCTCTTCTACTTGGCTCCTTTTAATCACTGTGGTCAGGCCCTTTGCTGTATAACTAGGTTTCTGACCAGAGGGACAGGTGGGTGGGGAGAATGGACAGCTAGGGTGATGGATGTCTAGTGCAATTCTGCACTACCACTTTCCCAAAACCTGAGTCAAACTGACCTCCAATATCAACTATTTAAGTGCTTGGTCAAGGTATACAAGGATTGCCAAGAACCCAACCACACAGATATGGAGTACAGGAACCTATCCAAGCCAAGCTTTGGAGAATGACATGCTCTTGTGGAGTGGGTTGTAACAACATCTGGGACGTCCTTGTGAGCCACTTAGTAACACACACAAGCAAAAAGAAATGACTATTCATCTGGAATATAGTGACTTGCCTTTTGAAGGGTCCTCAAAAATCACCAATAGGGAACAGTCTTGCCTGAAAGGTTTATTTTAACGTAGGTAGAAACATATTGCCCTTTTGAGGTGTAGATTATAAATAACTTCAGCTTTGCTAGGGAATGGTTTAAAGAAGATTGGCTGGAATGCTTCTTGATTTAAAGGATAACTACTGTCAAAAGGAATTTAGGGTCAGGACAGCGTATGACCTTATTCCTACAGGTACAAAGATAGGGAGGGAAAGCCATTAAAGCAGCCAACTTCACTGACTTGTCTGGCTGATGCAAGGTCAACAAGTAGTCCACCTTTTAGGAAAGGTGTTCCATTGAGGATACAAAAGGTGCCCCCCATCAATTAGGCAATAACTAAGAGGAGATTCTGTGGGAACGGGATCTCTTATTGGTAGATAAAACCTTTCAAACTTCTTTATCACAAGGTTCAAAAAGAGTACCTTGTGGTGTACCTGAACATGGAAGAGGAGATGGTGGCAAGGTGTGTTTTAAGAGACTACAGAGAGACTTGAGGATTTGAGGTCATGCAAATTAGTCAGGATATTTACTATGGGTGTAACTTCTGGTACCATATCGCCTCAACCCAGAACCACCACCACCACCAGTTTTGCAGTGAAGAAACTGGTGGTTTTGAAGTTTTTCTGTAGTCTAGTTTCAAGAGAATATGGTTAGAGATGCCTCAAAGCTCTTGATGTTAGTGAATCAGGAGTCAACTTCAGCTGCTCTTATGTCAAAGAGATACTTACTGATCAAGGCACTGACAGTTGTGATTTCAACACCATCTCAGGTGAGTGACAGATTTTGTGGTAAAGACCTGGAACCTATGCCAACATCATTGGTGGCTTTAAGGGAAGCTGAATGGGACCCTTCTGCATTTCTCACTAAAGGACTGCTTTTTGTCTCTATTACATGCATCTCCCCTTTTTCATCTCCACAACCCCTCCCCCACACTTTTCTATACAGGAGAAAACAGGGGAAAGATGACACATTTGGTCTGCACAGATAATGAAGGGAAGGCTAAAAATATAAAATGAATTTTCCAAAATGAATGCACGAGAGACCGATGACAAAAGTGGAAGGCTAGGTAGGCATCAGTATGCTGCTTCTTAAAAAGCCCAGAAGATAGTAGATTTTTAAATGTAAAGTAGCACAAAAACCTGTCTCATGCAACATCTAATTTACTAATAGAACATCTCTGAAAAAGCAGCACTCACATCCAAGAAACAAATCAAAAGGTCACATGTAAATAATGCTTCCACCATGCTTCAAAGTTGAACATTTACTAAAATGTAGATTCACATATCTAAATGAAGTTATAAGAAAGCAAGACTTTTAAAATTTCTGATATCAACATTTCAGTTCTAAAATATTTGCAAAATCCAAATATATATATTAGGGGAAAAGGCTTGCCTTCACAACTTTCAACAGGACTAAGACCTTCTCCTCTGTTTACGGTCCAGCATGTCTTGGTCTGAATACCAATAAAATCCATTATTCCTGTGTATATGCGGTACCAACTGGCTAGGACCACCTGTGTAGAAAATAGGATTTACAGTTTCTAAAGGTGGAACACTGTGTCAAGTTGCACTGTTTTAAGATATCAGGTGCTGCCAGACACACAACAGTACACATGTGTAATTCAAAACACATGTGGAACCTACACAGGTTGAACTGTGTAACATACACACATACACGTGTAGCTGGATCATCAAACATGATCCAGCAGCTATGGGCAGAGTGTGGGGGAGGTAAGTGGGCAGGACTTATTTGTGACAGGAGCCTCTGGAGCAGATGCCATGCTGGTGGCTGGGCAGGGAATAAATCCCTCTGCTGGAGTGCTTGCTCATCTAGCCGGACAGGTTTTGACAGCAGCTCAAAGAAGCAATCCAGCACCTTCAGCTAAAAAGTGGCCATGACCACTCTGGCCCACAGTCTCTTCATGGCCTGTCACCACTGCTGCTCACAAACCCATGCTAGTAAGCCCTGCCCCTCACCTCCAATGACCACCCAGGCACCCTGTCCATAAATCGCCATTACCAGGTGTAACAACAGCTACAGGCAATCAGCTGTCCATATTGTTCACCTGCAGCATGTGTAGGCACAAAAGGAGGAATACTTCGGTAGCAAAGATACAGCATGGTGTGAACACAAAAACTCACTCCATGCTGATGACCTAAACGAACAGGTAGCATTAAGGATGCTAACAGAGGAGACAATAGCCTGCTGCAGTTTGTGTTTGGTCTGCGCAGGGGATCCTGATACATGGGCACTCACTTGGATTTGCCCACATGGGGGAGTCATCATGCTCCTAGTCCCCACCATGAGCCTGGGGGCTGCAGGTCCAGTGCATGGGTGTGAACATCTGGCAACCATCTAACAAACGGGTAGGTGAACACCCACCAGGTGCAGGTTACTGTCTCATTTGTTAACACCCTAAATCTGGTAACACCCATTTTAAACATGCCAGCATATTTAGAATCTACCAAACTAAACAATGTTGAGCTATTTATTCAAGACACCAGATGCAGATATCTCTCAGTGACAGAGTTAACACTATACTTGCATAAAAACTTGGAGGTATCTTCACACTCCATCAAAATTATTTTGAATTTTCCACTTTGAGACAACTTGACAAGTCACAAGTACATTACATGGATATGATGAAATCAAGACACTTCAAGATAATGGCAAAAATCCCATTGACTTATATATGGAAATTTCACATCTTGTAATGAATATTTTTAACATAATGAAAGAAGTAGAAATAAAAATCCAAACATAAGTACATATATTATATTAAATAAAAAGTACAAATGATTAAATAATCAATCTAGAATTTTCTTGTCAAATCAAATCATGATTAAAAACTAGTGACATTATTAGAGCATGGGAGAGCTCTAATAGTTCAGGTGTGTTATACCCTCCATTATAAAGCCCCTACAGTCTATTTGCTATAAAATTAGCATGATTAAAGTTAGAATTGTGAAATGTGTGGTGAAGGATCACCAGAGTAGGTGGTTCAAGCTGTGCAGAGTTCAGCTGAATCGGCTGGATAACAGTGGAGATATCGCAGTTTGAAATCTGCACTTTGAAAGTCTATTTTGTCAAAAGTTAAACCATCTCGATCTCGGCAGGGTAAAGGGATTTTGTGTTGGTTGGGATGAGGTGTAAGCCTTTTAGAAAATTCAAGGAGGCTGGTGGGGTGTGCCTTTGGTTTACTTTTTGTAAATCCGGTTAGTAGTTTTTAAGTTATGACATCTTGAAAATTCAATGTTAGCCTATGGAGACCATCCTGAGTGTGGAGTGCTTGAGAACATTCTACGCGTAAGGCAGAGACTGTTTAAAAGAAAACAGTCTTGAATACTGAGGACTATGACTCCCAGCAGGCACTGCTTGCCAGAGCCTATCAGTGATGGGGAAAGAGAGGGAACTGCAGCTCTCAGGGGGCAGTGTGAGTGATTGGTTAGCCATGTTTAGAGCTGATCTGGAGGAGAGAGGAAGGCCTGTGGAAGGGAGAGAGCTGAAGGTCATTCTGAACCGATCCCACACAGCAGGCACCTTGGCTTGGGGGCCAGGGACACCAAGATGGTTAAACAACAGAGCTAGCTAATCCCGCAGTGATGTTTGGGGTGGCTGATCTTGCCCCCTAAACCTGCCCAGAACCACAGAGCGCATGGATTTCAGTGACAGCCCTTCCCCCTCAAAAATGTGGTGTGTCTGGGCTGCAGCTCCAACAGGGCACCCCATTGGAGGAGAATGGCTGGGGCCGGAATGCTGGAGTTTGCTTGGGATGGTCCCAGGTGCAGGAATAGGGCAGAGGTTTATCCCGGAAACAGGGACAGGAGGCTACAGGCGGGATGGAATCGATCTTCTTTCAGTGCTTCTCCCTCCGACTTTCCCAACCCCACTAAGGAATGAGGGGTAAGTGAGTGCTCTGGGCTGGTACCATGGGTGTTCTGCAGGAAGTGGGCAGGGAGATGGTGTGGTCCTGTGCAGAGCAGCCCTGTGGGGCACAGTGGCAAGTGTAGTCCTCTTGGGTGGACTCTAAGAGCTAGCCTCAGCCTAGGAAGGGAAATCCTATGGGGGAGCAGGGAGGGAAGGAGCATACACTAAGGGGGGGGGACATTAAGGTGAGAGAGTAGGGGCAGAGCCTCTGTAAATAGCTTCCACAGTGGAAGCCATGTACAGGGGGAACACTTTACAGGGAGCAGTTTTATTGGAGATACAAAATATGAAACTCAGTATAGGGGGAGTTCTGCAGAGTGGGCAGCGTTGTTCAAGAAAGAGAGTCCTGTCCAAGGGGGAGTAAAGTTGGGGAGTCTTGTAGAGATAGAAAGCTGCAGAATAATGGTCATAATTGTGCCGGGGGAGAGCCCTGGACAGAGGAGAATTGAGTGAGGGAGCTTTGTACAGGGGGAGAGCTGCAGGATGGGAAGCATTATGCCAGGTGGAGCGTCCTGTACATGGGCACAACAGAGTTAGGGAGCCCTGTACAAGGAGTGAACTAGTCAAGGGCTCCTGTACAGGGGGAGGTCCTAGAAAGCAGAATTGCACAAGGAAAAGAGCTCTGACAGCGGGGAGTTGAGTGGAAGACTCCAGTACAAACCATGAGCTAGAGAGATCATAGAGAGCAGTTTTTGAACGTTTGTAATGTTTAAACCAAACCAAAGTTGTTGTATCCTTAGCAAAGCAGGGAGCTACCAGTAAAAATCCAGCTTTGCCTTGCTTGGTATTTGAAGGAAATAACCTTCTAAACTGAAGGGAGCAGCTCTTCCACCTTGGCCTCCCCTAAGCCCTGCTACCATAGTGGTTATGCTGCTCAGCATTCCACTGCGCCAGCAGGCAAAATTTTCTCCACTGCATTGTATTTAACAAAAAACTTGGATATTCCATAATCAAAAAACCTCCAGTTTACAAGACGGTTTAAGGATCTTGCAAATTCAGTCATGCACTAAAAAGCATGGAAAAACCCACCTTATCTTTTGTGCCATGCTAGCAGTAAAGACATTGTACAGTCTCACATATTGTGCTCACTTACAACTTAGGCTCCATGCACCCACACTTTGCCTGTGTCTTTCAGCTCCAATTCACTTCCTCTTCGCAGGTTGGGGGCAACACTGAAGCTGAGGACAGGAGGGAGTGAGCTGGTCCCTCACCCCCTCCTTTACCTCTATCCTTTCATTTCAGTTGGGGAGAATGGGACAGCTGACTAATGGCTCACAACCATCCCTCTTCCCCACTAGTCTTCATTGCCATCCCAGAGCACAGTGAAGCTGGGTAGAGTCGTATACAAATGTTTAATTAAAACTAACTTGGGTATGGATTGAAATTAATAAAATGAAATGGCCATTGGAAGGAATGGAGGCAACAATTTATTTATTTCTAAATAAATACTATTGTCATTCCAACATCCAATTAAGTGATTGTGAAATTATACAACACAGTTGAATATTTGGGAGTACATAGGGAAGGCAAGAGAGTGTGAAATGATGAGGAAGATACCAGATGCAGGAAGTGGAATGGTTGGAACGACAGGGTAAAATACAAAGAGTGTGAAGTTAGTTGGTAGAATGACAGGAGGAATCAGAAATTAGAAATAGTTACAATAATAAGGTTCTGAGTGAAATAACTATTTCGGAAGACTAAAGGGATATCTGAGGAAGCAGTCCTATCGGTTTACTTACTTACCATAGCTGACTCCCTATCCTTTGACTCCCAATAGCCTCCCTCACCTCTTCCTCGCCACCTTTCCCGATGCCTGTTAGAACTTTCCTTTCAATATTTACTGTCTGCCCTCCACAGACTCCTGCCTAACCGCAACCAAGCCAAGCACATGCACCTGAGACTTCGCATCCGCTTCAATGTTATTTATCCCTCCTCTCCCTATGTTCCCTCTCCTTGTCTCCCCCCTCCGTGTCTATTAGATTGTAAGCCGTAGGCAGGGACCGCATCTATCTTATTGTTCTGTAAAGCGCCAGGTACACAGCTGGCACTATACAAATGCTAATAATAATAATAATAATAATAATAATAATAATAATTTCCCCTCCTGTGTTGGGTTTGGTTTTTTTGTCATTCCACACACATACTTTTGTTCCATATGACACATACAAACATTGTATTTCCCTGGACTTTTGAGTTCTCTGTGACGGGAGTGGGGGCTACAGGGTTAGAGGGGTGACTTGGACCCAGGACTCCTGGGTTGTAACAGTTACAAGGTTGAGAGCAGGGGAGAGGAGAACAGACTCAGAACGAGGACTATTGAGTTGCCTGTGAAGGGAGTGCAGCCTACTGGATTACAGTGGGGTAGTGAGGCTGGAAGCCAGGAGTCCTGAGTTCTCTGTTATAGGGCTGGGACCAAGTAGATTAGAGGGGGAAGGGGTGGGAGCTAGAACTCCTAAGTTCTCTCTTTCTTAAAGAGGAAACAGAGGGGGTGAGAGGCCAGCTCATGCCCTCCTGTCCCCAGCTTCAGTGTTGTCCCAAACCTGCAAAGAGGAAGAGGATTTGGGCTGAAAGATGAAGGTAAAGTGTGGGTGCATGGAGCCTAAGTTGTAAGTGAGCACAATATGTGAGACTATACAATGTCTTTACTGCTAACATGGCACGGACGTTAAGGCTGGAGTCTTAACTTGCAATTTCCATGCTTTTTAGAGCATGATTGAATTTGCAAGAGCCTTAACTCTTCTTGTAAACCAGAGGTTTTTTGATTATGGAATAGACACCCTGGTGAATAAGATCTTGAAGTTCCTACTCATTTTTAACTCATTTACCTTGTCTAATAATTCTAGAGCTAGAAGATACTATTGAAATTTATTTTAAATCTACTGCCAGTTAGTTTCAAAATACTTTTTCATTCAGTGTACAATTAACTTCTAGAACTTGATGCCAAAGGGTGTTTGTAAAGGCCAACAGCATAACTGGGTTTTAAAAAGGATTACTAAGTTCTTAGAGGATAGGTCATAAATGGCTATTAGTCATGTTGGTCGGGGAACATAACATCTGACTGTTGGGAGCTGGGATTACCGGTGGAAACAGGGTGCTGGGCTGGATGGACCTTTGGTTGGACCTAGAATGGCACTTTTAATGTTCTTGCTCCCTCCTTACTCAGACAAATTTTTCTAAAGGGTGAACAGGAGTACATCTGGATAATGACTTGAGAATTGGATATAATACAGTATTTTACATAGGACTTTCTATCCAAGGAACTTAATGAACTTCACAACCACAGTAAATTTAGCTTCAATAATACCAAGATCAGAAGAGAGATCCCATTGCACAAACTGAGGAAATAAACCACCGAGTCTTAAGACAGCATGTGTTCTGTGACAGAACCCAGAACACACATTACTTACTTGTCACCCAGAACTGAGCTTTAACCACAAATCGTTCAGGGATCAAGTGGAAACTACTTATCTACTATTAGGCTTTTTACTCAGCAATAAACTGTTAAGGCATTTAAGGGCAAGACTAGAATTTTAAATGCTACAAACAGCTACTCACAGATGAGCCTCCCAGCTCATATATTTTATATTAGTATTGAAAGCATTCCTCTCAAAGGTTTCATTAGTTGTAATATTAATGGAGAAACGTTTGTTACAGGTCCAACAACAATAGCTTTTTAAAACTATGTGTACTGTATGTTCACATACTTGTCAAAAAGAGTTTAGCCTCTAAATAATGTACTCTAGAACCAGGAAGGGGAACCTTTTCTCTTCTGTGGACCACTCCCAAAATTAGTACAAGCTTCAAAGGTCACATAGAAGTTGGAGGTGTTATAAAGGTGTGCTAAGGATGAGGGTCCAGTTCATGGATCTATGCCAGGGGTGGAGAAACCTTCCACTCTGAGAGACCACTTTGAAAATTAACACGAATACCAAGAGTCACATAGAACTTGGGGGCAATGATGCACTTAGGATGAGGAGCATCCAAATCATGGATCTGTTCTATGGATCTGTCCCCTATCCTTGTGTGCATGCCCTTATTTCTGCTCTCTTATCTGGAGCTCAGTTTTTTGGTGATTTGAGTTAGGAACTGGATCCAGGGAGTCAGAACGAGGAAGTGGAAAGGCGCCACATAAGAAGTAGCCACCATGGGCCATATTTAGACCCCAGGGCTCAGACTCCTTACCTCTGGATCTAGGCTATAGATCCGCCTTCTGTTCTTGAATGTATGCCCTCATCTCCGTTCCCTTCACCATAACTCACTCTTTCAGGGCTTGAGGGGAGGGACTGGCGCCACGTGTCAGATTCAGGGCATGGAAAAGGAGGCTAAATAAAAAACAGCCACAGGACAGATTTGGCCTTGCAGCTGTAGATTCTCCACCTTAATTCTAGAAAATGAATTTGTCCATTCTTCTTGAGTCCTAGCATATTCAGATTCTTATAAGTATACTAATGCTTATATCCTGTTTGCCTCAAAAGGACCTCACTATTAACTAGCTTCAATTCGTACAATTGGCCAGAAAACTTTAGCCTTACTAGATGACTCTGCAACTGGAATCACAATACTCTTATTCAAAATAAGAAGGATTTTTGTATCATCCAAGAAGAATCTTATAGAAAAGTTACAGACTATCATTCAGTAGCTAAGAGGAAAAAATGCATGAGAAGACTCCTGCATAGAGACATTGAGGATGTTTTCAGATGCAACAGGAGAGGGGCAGGAACATTCACAATCATCATCGCGGTTCTCTAACTGCGAGGATTAGCGCCTGTCAAAATGTATTAATCCCCTTTTATCGCGTGAGGACACCTGCCGTTGTAAAAGCTACATTTGGAGACCCGGTCACGCTTGGGTGTTCTCGCGTGTTAAAATGGGATTAGTGCATTCTGACAGGTGCTAATCCTCACAATTAGAGCGCCATGGCAGTGATTGCAAACTTTCCCGCCTGAAAGCAGCCTAAGTTCCTACTCTGTACCCTGTAAAATTTAGAAAACATGTGATATAGCCAGGAAATGAATTAATGCGCACCCTTGACATTAGTGAATCCAGACCAGTAGCAGCAATCCTTCCAGTGTGTTCCATGCTTCATATTTCTCTCTCAAAAGGAAGTGTTTATGGGTGTGGAAAGCCAAAAAGGATATAGAAGTTGAATAGATGCAAGTAACTTTGGCCTTTTTCGCACAGCCCCTGCAGAGCGTGCGTGCGCTGGTGTGCGCGCGGTGGGTGGGGCATGCACACGGCCACACAAGTATCCCCCACTCATGCATAGAGCAACCTCCGTTTTCCCAAGTTGCTTGGTGCATGTTCATGAGTGAGGGGTGCGTGGGGGATGTATTGTTAGACGGGAGCGCACATGCACCCCCGCTCACCGTGTGCCGTGAATTTTACAGGGCTTTCCCACTCATGAACACGCAGATTTCTGCGTGTTCATGAGGACAGCCTTGTGTAAAAAGGGCCTTAGAGTCACTTACACAGTCTATCAGGGATGTCATCCAAGGTCCTAATTGTTCCTTAGATCCCAAGTTATAACAAAACACTAGCGACAACCAAAAGAGTCATAAAACATTACTTGGACATTAAACAAAGTCAACAACTTGCCAGTCTTCAGTAAACACACACACACACACACACAAAGAACTAAAGTGGATTGTAATTGGACAGTGAATAATTACAGTAAGACAATGTCTTCAATTTGATTGATTTTTGCTTGATGAATTCTATGGGTGTTTTTAAACAAGCAAAGCTGGGTGGGTGTCTATGGCTGTTGAGTGGCACAGCTGCAGAGAAGTCACTCAGGTGGAGTGCATGGGGAGCGATTCAAATGGGCAGCTCTCAGTGTGACTACCGTGTCAATTACTTCTCACTCCCCCTGCTACGGACCATGGGGGAGGAGGAAGTGCACAAGGCTGGCCTTTGAAATTGACATGTCCCGGTCATGAGCACTGGGGAACTAGGCCCCTAAGTGCTCGCAGCCAGTTCCTGTGACTTGCAAAGGCTGTGTCCCCTGTCCACATTAGCAGGGGACTGGTCTGCTGGCATGGGTGGCTGCCTGTGCTTCATACGGGCAGGGGATGCATGGACACCCATTGCCATGCACTATTTTGGCTTGCCCCATACAGCGCACTTCGGATTTCTCGGCGGTGTGCCATGAGTGGATGTTGCGTGGCTCACGGGAGTGTGCATAACCCTGCACCACTTTCAGATGGGTCGCTGAATGAGTGACTCCTGGGTGGCCATGCGTGGTAGCATCTCATTTAAAAACAACCAATGACACAGCGCGCCACTGACAACCCAGTCAGAGAAAAGAGAATTGGTCACCTACCTCGGCGAATTCTTTTCTTCTGTTAGGCAGACAGTCCTCCGGATGTGTAGCTCCTCTTCTTGACCGACAGGGAGCAGAAGATAATAAGATGATCCGCACATGCCTACTGAGCTACCCCTGCTCTTATCACCAGAAAGTTCCAAACTGAGGACCGGCTCTTATAGACTTAGAAAAGGACCAGACCTAATCCTGAACTTGAAAGAACTCTGAAACCAGGGAATAGATAAGGCTCAACAGAACCAGCCATTTATAAAGGGACGTCGGCTAAGATGGAGAACGTCAAATATAAGGAAAGGGAAAAAACACTCCCCCAAACTAGCCAAAGTTGCTGTTTGCTTGGGTGGGGCCAGAGGACTGTCTGCCTAGCAAGGGAAGAAAAGAATTCACCGAGGTAGGTGACCAATTCTCTTTTCTCCTCCTGCTGCAGACAGTCCTCCAGATGGGACATACCCGAACAGTAGGAACCCTAAGGGTGGGAACAAACAGTGCCAGAAGGATCTAGCACCGTCTGTAGAACCCTTCTACCAAAAGCTGTATCCGCCGATTGGTAGGTGTTGATCTTATCATGCTTGACAAAGGTATGGACAGAGGCCCAGGTTGCGGCCCTACAAATCTCATCATACGAGGCTCTTGCCTTAAAGACCTACAAAGTGGCTGCCCCCCGCATGGAGTGGGGCCAGATTTGCAAGGGAGGGAACTTCCCCTTGGCCTTATAAGCCTCGATTATTGCATGTATAACCCACTTCAATATCAAGAACTTAGAAGTCTTGGTATCCCTTAGGCTTGCCCGCAAATTAATGAAGAGGGCTGTGGACTTCCTAAAGCCTTGAGTCCGTGAGAGAGAAATTTTTAATGCCCAATGGGTGTCCAGGGTGTGCCACAGCTTCTCCTTCGCATACACTGGTTTCGAGCAGAAAAAAGGAAGCACCAGTTCCTGGGATCTGTGGAAGAGAGAATTACACTTTGGGATAAAGGCCTGATCTAATCTGAGGGCGATTGATTATGGTAAATACAGAAATTTTCCTCCATCGACAGAGCGCCCAACTCGGACAGTCTCCTAGCTGATGTCACCACAACCAAGAATGCCACCTTAATGGATAGCATATACAGAGATACCTGACGAAGGGGTTCAAAGGGGGATTTTGTCAGAGCATCGAGGACCAGATTCAAATCCCAGGATGGACACCTATGGGCCACCGGAGGAGAGAGGTGTCTTGCCGCCCTTAGAAATTGACAGACATGTTTGTGTGCTGAGAATTTCTTGTTGGAAACAGCATGCAGCACCGAGTTTAAAGATGCAGCTTGTTGAGCTAGGGTGTTATGCTTGAGACCCTTGTCCAAGCCTGCCTGAAGGAACTCTAAAATTTGGAGAATTGAGGCTTTACAGGGGTCCTGACATCTAGCAACTGCCCACAGCGAAAAAACCTTCCAGGTTGCCCTATAGGAGCTCCTGGTGGTCTTAAGCACTGCCTCCGAATACCCCTTCCGAACAAGGGCTAGGCGCTCAACCTCCAGGCTGTCAAATTTAGAGAATTCGCACCCTCATGGAATAAAGGGCCCTGGCATAATAAGTCGTGTCTGGGCGGAAGAGAAATGGGGTCCTGTACGCTCAGTTCCATGAGGTCCGAGAACCAAGGACATCTCGGCCACCATGGAGTCACCAATATAATTTGGGCCCCCTCTCTCCTTACTTTTGCCACTGTTCTTGCAATGAGAGGGAAGGGGCGGAAAGGCATACAGGAGCCCTGCAGGCCAGCTCTGGTTCAGGGCATCTGTCTTCATCACTCCCTGGCACTGCGAACGCGTTATAGAAAGGTCTACTTGTGCATTCTTGGGGCTGGCAAATAGGTCCATCGCCGGAGAGCCGAAGGACAGAACCAGCTGTCTGAAGACTTCCCTGTTCAGGGACTATTCGTGGGGATCTACCTCCCTCCTGCTCAACCAATCCGCACGATTATGGTCTGTGCCCTTTATGTACAGCACCTTTAAGGACAGAAGATGGGATTGAGCACAGTTGGCCTCAGCCTGGAGGGCAGGGGACCTCGAGCCTCCTTGGTGGCTCACATAGGCTTTCGCTGTCGTATTGTCTGTGTAAAAAAGTATGTGTGAATTGAAAAGAACTGGTGAGAAGTATTGGAGACCGAGGCGACTCGCTCTCAGCTCTAGAAAGTTGAGCGGTCATCCAGGTGAGCTCCCCAACCTGTTAAGCTTGCGTCCTAGGTGAGAATCTTTCTAAGGGGCTCCACCAGGGGAACTCCCCTCGCAAATCTTTCCCTCTCCAACCACCAGGACATGGGGGACTTTAGGTGGTTTGGAATCCTTACCCATGGATTGTACCCTTTTGTGAGTTCTCTTTGAAAAGGCCTGAGCAGCTGCTACAAGGGACTGAGGTTGAATCAGGCCCACTGGAGCTGCTAGGAGCATGATACCAGGAGACCCAGTAGCCTCGCCAGTTTTTAGCCTCAAGCGTCGACTGGTTCTCAGTAAGTAGATCGAAGAGCGGATCTTTTCTTGCCTTTTGAAGACGGTGCCTAAAGAAGTATCTATCACCATCCCCAGATGCTCTATTCTGCGACTGGGAACCAGTTGGCTCTTGAGGACGTTCACTATAAAGCCGTGGTGATTCAGGTATTATATCACCCTGGCAACATTCGCTGAAGCCCTGTCCTGGGAAGGAGCCCTGACCAGGTGGTCGTCTAGATAAGAGTAAATATGTATTCTCTCCCTGTGCAGATTTGCTATGAGTGTGATGAGAGTCTTGGAGAAGGTTTGAGGGGCCTAGGAGAGACCGAATGGCAGGGCCTTGTATTGCCAATGGCTCTGGGGTAGTGGAAGCGGAGCCATTTCCTGTGCGCTGGAAGAACTAGGATGTGCAAATAGGTCTCCTTCAAATCCAAGGAAGCCATCCAATCCTCCAGCGCCAGGCTCTGACAGATGGATTTCACTGTCTCCATCTTGAATTTCTGGAGTTTGACACATTTGTTTAGTGCTTTCAAATCCAGAACGGCCCTCCATTGGCCGAACTTCTTGGCCACTAGAAATATTATCGAGTATAGGCCGAGGCCGACTTCCCAGGAGGAACCCTCTCTATGGCCCCTAAGGACCCTAATCCATTTAGCTCCGTGGACATGGCGAGGTGCTTGAGGGAGTTTGTGGAAACTGGGGAAGGCAAGAACCGTTCCCTGTGGGGCCTTTGTAATTCTACTGAGTAGCCTTGGTGAATCACTTGCAATACCCAGGCGTCCGAGGTTGACTTAGTCTGACCCATATCTCCACATCCCCTTGCCCGTCATGCCTGTTTGCTGGACTGACCGGGGATGGGCTCTTTTGGTTTGAATTTGCCAGCTCCATGATGCCTCTGCCCTCTAAAACAAAAGGGCTGCCTGGGGTCTCTTTTGTTTGACTGATTTCTCCTGGCAAAGGAGGGAGAGGAACCACCAAACCAAAAGGTTGGAGCGCGAAAAGGTTTTCTTTTTTAAGGAATTGTTGGAGGGTTTTGGTCTTTGGCCAGCACCTTGTCTAAAGAAGATCCAAATAATTTAAACCCTTTATAGGGGCCCTCCACTAGCAAGTTTTTGGCCGTGGGGGGTCTCCCTACCAGGAACGTAGCCAAACTCTCCTCCTTGCTGTTATGGTGTGTACAATGGAACAGGCAGACCAGGAGAGAGCGTCAGTGGTGGCATCAATCAAAAGAGCAACTGCCAACATGACACGGGAGGAGAGAACCTTAACGTTCTTGTCCGAAATGTGTGGGGACTGCAGCTCATGCGTTCAAGACATCATAGCTCTGGCAACATAAGAGGAAAGGATGTTTACTCTAAGGGAGGCCACGGTGGAATCCAGAACCCTTCTTAGGACCCCCTCTATGGTCCTATCCATGGGGTCCTTAGGAAAACAGTCCCCTTCAGTAGGAAACACTGCTTTCCTCACTAGGGAGGCAGCAGCGGCATCCACCTTGGGGTTTTAAAACAAGCCATCCTTTTTTCTGGAAAAGAAATAAAGCACCTCCTGGGTCTTGGTCATTTAAAAAACTTTCCCAGGGGACTTGCACTGAGAGAACACCAATTTTTCAAAGGCCCTGTTGAAGGTCAACCCTTTATCCCTAGTCTGAACAGAAGGGATGAGGTCTCTGTCATCCTCCTCTTCCAAGTCTGAGGAGTCTCCCCTAGATGGCTTTTCCTGCAGGTGGAGAATTTTGACGACTTGAGAGGTTCCTCTCTATACTGAAAGGGAAATAGTCTGTCCTGGTCTCTAGGATTAGGCAAGGACTCCTGGCAACCTGAGGGAATCAGGGGCTCGCCCCAACCCCCTGACTCAGCAGAGCTGTCTGAAGGCTGAGGAGATTCCAAGATGCGGAGAGCAGCGTCACCTGCTGGACGAGGAGGGTTTCCCGTCTTTTTAAACTGCCTTTTTTTTGACCCAGTAGCCTTATCTTTTCCCTTGAATCCCTTTCTCTTTGACTTGCTCTGTCTGTCACAGATCCAGGTCAGGGAGTCCAGCATTTTACCCATAGTATGAATAAGGGCAATTAAGGGGTTTGGCTGGTTGATCAGCGTCTCAGCTGGTGGTAAGGCAGGCAAGGCCAGGTCTCCCTGTGAGGAAGCCTACAGGGAAGACAAGAGGCATAGAAACTGAGGACCCAGGGGAGATGAGAGTCCCCGACGGAGGAACACTCATATCTTCCCCCTCCTCCCACAGACAGAATGGACCTACCTAAGACCGGGATCCATGATCCTGTCACTCTCTCCCTCTGCAGCTGCGTGCGAGAAGAGGAGTCGGGAGTGCCGCCCTCACGAGGGGGGGGGGGAGAAGGAGGAGAAGGGCGCCTGGGGTCACAGACTCAATGCCCCGCAAGAGTCCGTTCGGGACGGGGGAGGCACAGGCTCGCTGAGGCGCTGCCACAACTGAGAGTTCTCAGGTCCTGGCGTCGGCTCCCTGGCAACTGCGAGAGAGCTGGCCAGGGACTTAGTGCCGGTTCCAGGGACTCAACACGAACAAGTTGCCCGTAAGGCCCCGTCGACAGCACCCAGTCTATTCAGTCTCTGGACTGGGAGTGCCCTGCAAAACACCAGTATAGCTCCCGATGGAGCGAAGATAAATGCGCCCTGCCAGTCCAAGGCAGAAGAACAGACTGGTGATAAGAGCAGGGGTAGCTCAGTAGGCATGTGCAGATCGTCTTATTATCTTCTGCCCCGTCGGTCAAGAGGAGGAGCTACCCATCCGGAGGACTGTCTGCAGCAGGGGGAGAAATATACTGCGTGAACAATAGACATATAAAGTCAAGAGCATACAGTCCTTAAATCCAGCTTTATTCCTCAAAATCCATTTCAATAAAAAATATTCTGTCCTACAGAAATGTCACTTTTCATTATAACCATCTCTTTCAGACTAAAACACTAAATCTCTAACAAGAATTTCCTCAGAAATAGTTTGAAATAAATAAATAAATGCTTACTTCTGGATAGAGATTGAACCTTTTCAAAGTGTTGATCACAAGAGGATATTCAGTTAATCGGTCATTCATAATCATCCACACTCCATTCCAAAATGATGGTGCCTCAGCAATGGTCTTGAAATAGGAATAATAGAAGCCCTACCAAAAAAATGTATATTTTAGATGGGTTTACTCAGGGAGTTGCTTCCACTACACAAAAGATGACTTTGCTTAAATGAACTTCTGTTCTAAGCCAGAAGAATGAAGCTAGACAGAGTTAAATTTAATTTTTGAAACTTAGTCATCCAAATACCAAACTGCAGCATTTATCTAATGAAGAGAAATGAAATGTTATAGCATAGCTACTTAAAATCTCTACTTACAAACACTCCATGTGGTTAGGAAATGTGTTTAATAAGCAAATAGTCTCACAAATATTCTAACCATCTTAAATCAACATTTTTTTAGTTCCTGGACAGCAGAATCTGTTACCACAACATTTTCTAAGTAGGATAATGATGCAGTGTCAGGATTTGTTCTCACAAACAAGGGTAACTGCTATGGAGAAGCTAACTCTCTCTATTTTTATTACTACAAGCTGGGGAAATTGGGTTAAGTAACTAACTCTTTTCCCTTCCCCATCTCTCTCTGTTTAGGAACAAGCAGCGAAGTACCAGAAGAGGGGGCTGGAAAACAAGACATCAAGCAAGGAAGAGACACTATGATGGAAGCAAAAAAGGAGGAAGTGCTGCAGTGTTCCAGGGTAGGAGTTGGGGTGGAGATAGAGAACCTGACTGTCCTCAGAGAGTTAACTGAGGTAGAGGCTTCTTTTCCCACTCTAACCCCACTTACTTAGAAACATTGGTGGGAATGATCTCAAACCCTTGTGCAAGAATACGTGTATGCAGTGCATGTGCACATGGCTTGCACACAGGCTAACATGGCTGCACAAGGGTTGTGTGCGAAATGGGCAGTTTGCACGGCACGTGGGGTTTGGGATCAAGCCCAGTATCTTTATCCTCACTTTATTTCATCCCCACGTACTCATGGGAATGCAAGCAAAGTTACAATACTTGCCTCCAAAAAAGTGCGTGAAAGACACAATAGTGTCCATGGGAAAGAGTTCACTTTCCATGCATGTTGGGGAAAGGGGGGTTGTAAATACCAACCTGTACATTTTACATAAGTTGTGCAATACAGTATATTTAGAACAGTTACATAATTTTATAGTACCTTCAATAAAATGACGCCAAACTCACATTTTGAATACTTTTACAATTCATAAAACGACAGCCTCTTTTATGAGTTACTATACTTGTTCCTCACAAGGTTATCAAAAAGCAGATTATACTAAGTATTTACAAGCATTACTTTTGCTCATTGTATGATTTTGAAAGTTATTTATTTATTTATTTTATTTATTTCATTTATTTCATGACATTTTTATGATGCCCCCTCCTGCCCATGGCATCTCGGGGCGGCTAACACCACGGTAAAACAGTAAAATACATTAAAACCAACATCCCCCCTCCCCCCAATTTCCCACCGCACCAATTTACCCCTCCCTCCCCTCCAAAGGCCTGGGTAAACAGCCAAGTCTTGCATGCCCGCCGAAAGGCGAGCAGACCCGGGGCCAGGCGGGCTTCCTTCGGAAGGAAGTTCCACAACCGTGGCCCGACCACCGAGAACGCCCTCTCCATGGTGGCCCCCGGCCTTACATGGGGGACCTCCAGATAGGCACCCCCAGTGGATCGGAGGGTCAGTCCTGAGTCACGGAAGCCGAGACGGTCCCCAAGATAAGAGGGGCCGAGACCGTATAGGGCTTTGTATACCAATACCAGCACCTTGAACTTGGCTCAGTATGCCACAGGCAGCCAGTGCAGAGAATGGAGCACTGGTGTAATGTGCTCACAGCGACCTGTTCCCCATAAGGAGACGGGCCGCCGCATTCTGCACCAGCTGCAGCCTCCAAACCAATATCAAGGGAAGCCCCACGTAGAGCGCG
>QEPC01014266.1:534542-569827 GCA_003113815.1 Sphenodon punctatus | reverse complement strand
GGGCACCCAGTATGTGCCTCAATGTGATCATGTAGCAATTTTAAAGCTAACAGTCTCATTGTAGGCAAAAAAGGATCTAACCATTTCAGTTCGAAAAGCCATCTCTCGCTCTAAAGTTGAAAGGTGAGAAAAATGACGGTCATTTTCAAACAGAGTTGTTATGTGGCACCTGCAAAAATAAAAGTTTCAAAAATAAAACTGAAGCACAAATACCAAAGTTAAAAACAGTAATAAATTATACACACTAAAACTCTAAGAAAGTGTTTTTACCTAGAAAATACTGCAGGCCAAATTCAGCTAAATTTGGTCAGTTAACATACTGACAGTTAACTTCTATTCTTTCTTCTTCACCCTAACTTCTAGTAAGGAATAACGAACCAATGTTGAAGGTGAACAGGCTTGAAGAAATATTTCAAGCCCAGCACCATAAAGGTTAGGTATCAATGGACATATAATATCTAAATATGATGGGACAAGATATTTTGAAGCAGTTACATTTCTTATTAACCTGGACTTTGTCTTTATAGTGTATTCTTACCAATGGAGGATTCCTGAAACAGCAGCTGGAAGAACAAAGGAAAAAAGTAAACAACTTTATTCTCAAGCATTGTGAGCTAGATTTTCTCATGTTGCAAATAAAGTGGAAAAAATGCAGCATATATACAGATGTAGGTCACCCAAAGGCACTATCATAATCAGATATCCTCAAGGTAAAAGAGTGACCATGACAAACCAACCTTATATCCCCCCTCCCAAATTATAATATATGATTTAACATGGATACATTTATCTATTTGCTGTAACTATTACAGTCCGAGGAAAAATGCCAAACACAGCACCTAGGCATGTTGACATAGCAAACTTTATTATAAAGCCATATAAATGGCTCTATAGTTAAGGCAGCGTGCACTGATGGGTGCCAGAGCTGAAGGGACTGGAGCTGTGCAGTGCCCAGGATAGACTGCAGTTGGCTTTCCCGCTCCTGAGAAAAGTTCCCATGTAATAAGGAAAATTGGTCACTTACTTTGTGAATTTTCCTTCTATGGGGCATCCAGGACAGCCATCGTCCATACATAGGGGTATATCCCACCATCGACCACTAGGAGGCAGACAGGCGATTTTTGGAGCATGCGTAGAAGGAAACTAGTCCCAGAGCTCCAGTTGTAAAAAACTGTCTATGCTATCAACTGAACTGTAAACTAGCAATTTTAGAAAACGTCTTGAACGGTATGGCAAATTTGAAACTGTGTTAACTACTGTCTCTGAATTCCATGAAAAATAATATCTTATCTACTCAGGGTGGGTCGATGGCTGTCCTGGAAGGAAGGAAGGAAGGAAGGAAAATTCACACAGTAAGTGCCCAATTTTCCTTCTTCCCTGGGCCTCCTGGGACAGCCAGTGTCCATGCATAGGGGATGTGACCAAGCCGTAAATAATAGCCCCTCAAACATTCTGGGTGGGGTAGATAAGAAAAAAAAACCTAGTCTACAGGATGGCCTGGAGGACCCTTCTGCCAAAGGCTGCCTCTGCCTCCTGCCAGGTAACTATTTTGTAATGCCTGATACGAGTGCGTAGTGATGACCGTGTCACTGCCCTGCAGATCTCATCAGAGAGGGCATTAGCTCTGAATGTCCATAAGGTGACTGCTCCTCTGAGAGAATGGGCAGTGATAAACCGAGGATGAGATAAATTTTCCACCCTGTAGGCTTCCTGAATACAGCGAGATATCCACTTGGACTTACAAGTCCATGTTGGACCGAGAAGCCTTCTTGCCCTTATAGGAGGCATGATATTTTACAGAGCCGAGGACTGGCAAGAGTCCTTTGTCCTCTCCAACTAAGTTTTTACAGCCCTTGTAACATCCAGTTTGTGCCACCTTTTTCTGAGGATGGGACGGATGAGGGCAAAAAGAAGGAAGAATGCACCCTATGAAAATTGGAATTTACCTTTGGGATAAAGGCTGGGTCCAAGCACAGAAGGATGAACTCTTCCCTAAAAACAGAAAATTGGGGTTCTATAGACAGAGTGATGAGCTCTGAGACCCTGCGTACTGATGTAATGGCCACCAAAAAACCTTTTAGCATTAAAAAGTACACCGAAACCTCTCTGAGAGGCTCAAAAGGGACCTCTGTCAGAGCTTTCAAGACTAAACCCAAGTCCCCGGAGGAGAAACGATGGGCTACAGGGGCACTATCAGTTTTTCTGCCCTAATAAACTTCTTGATGGGAAAGAGAGTGGACAATTTGAGTCTTGATACATAGAACACTACACTGTCTATGGCTGCAATCTGTCTCACCAACGTGTTAGGTTTAAGCTCCTTATCCAAACCTAGCTGTAAAAACTCCAGCACCTGAGGGATCCCTGCTCTGGTCGGCTTGAGATTTCTCTATAAGGTTCACTGTGCAGACTTTCCAAGTATGTTGACAGAGGCACCTAGTGAACCTAGGCCAACAAGAAGGTTTTCCATACTGGATTGGAATAGCCTAATTTCCTGAGAGCCCATCGCTCAATTTCCATGCTATTAGTCTGAACATCTACCAGTTCTTGTGAACCACAGGACCCTGGCATAACAGATCGCCTGAAAGCAGATGTTGTAACAGAGGGGCTACTTCTAGTTCCAGCAGTCCAGAGAACCACGGTCTCCTGGGCCAAAATGGGCCCACTAGTATCAGCATCGCCCTTTCTACCTTCATGTTGGCGATTGTTCTACCAAGGAGTGGAAACAGAGGGAATGCATAAAGAAGGCATTTCAGCCACGGCTGACTAAGGGCATCCTGACCCACTGTTCCCAGAACCTGGATATGAAGCGGTGTGCTTTCCTGTTCTACTAAGTGGCGAACAATCTACTGCTTGTGTCGCTTTGTATGATTAGCCTGAATGCATGTTGGTTGAGGGAACCTTCACCTGGATCTATTGTTGTCTGGATGAGCCAATCCACCTCTTTATTCCAGCTCTCATAGATGGGCAGGACTCTGATGGATCGACTGTTTTGTGCCCATGTATCAGCGGGACTTGTTTGCCTCATAAGGGGTCACGCTTGGGGAAGTATTGATGGACTCAAAAGAAAGGCCCGCTTTTGGGAGAAAAGGGTAGTGAGTCTGTTGGGGAGTCTTCTAGAGGCTGTGCAGATGTAAAGGTAGCCCCTCATAGAGTGACAACATCGTCAGGAAGAGCCTGTGGTGAGGGGGAGGTAGTACCCCCTATAGCAGAGTGGTTACTCCAGATAGCCATCCCCAGGAAGTCAGATATAGATGGTCAAGTGGCAATGCAGCCAAGGGTTAGGGTAAAGCTGCCAGCTGAGGATCAACAAGGGCAGGCTGATTTGGAACTGATGGAGATAACAGGGGAGGAGCTGCTAAGTCCTATAAATATTTTAAATTTCCAGTTTGGGGGGGGGGGGTATTGTAATGCTGCCGGAGGTGCTGTGGGGCAATATCAATCATCTGTAGGGGGCAGTGGTAGGCAATGTTTAGTAAAGGAGGAGCCTGGGGAGGTTGTTGTATGACATTCTTATNTGGGGGGGGGGGGTTGGGTTGTAATGCTGCCAGAGGTGCTGTGGGGCAATGTCAATCATCTGCAGGGGGCAGTGGTAGGCAATGTTTAGTAAAGGAGGAGCCTGGGGAGGTTGTTGTATGACATTCTTATTGTGCAGGTGGGCAGCTACCAGATGTGTTAAATATCTGTACCTGGAATATAGCAGGGTGGCGTAGTCGGGTGACACAAGGGGAATTTGTTACGTATTTAGAGAAGTTTCACCTGGTATTTTTGCAGGAAATGTTGGAAACAGACCCTATTGAATTTGTAAATTATAGGGTCTTTTATAGCCAGGCTGTGAGGTCCGAAGTTGGTGGGCACCCAAAAGGGGGTTTGGTTTGCTTGGTCGCAGACCATTTACAAGTTCAGATCTTGTTACTTGCAGGGGGACCACTGTCAGTCCAAGGATTTGATATGCAGTTTGAACAGGGGCAAGTCATTTTTCTAAATATTTATGTACCACCTAGGAATGCTGGGTCTTTCGACAAGGAATTGAGAGGGGATTTGCAGTCTTTCTTAGAAACTTTAATTTTACAGTATCCAGCAGCACATGTTGTCCTGATGGGAGATCTAAATGCCCAAGTGGGTGACACGGATGAGGCGCTTCTTCCATATGTTGAAGTTTCAATGCAGCCCAGGCATCCTCTCTTAAATACCAGGGCTTCGAAGGATACTAAGATAAATTCCTCGGGGGTGAGGTTTGCCACGCTGGTACAGGATCTGTCACTCTGTATCCTGAATGGGTTGGGTTTTCAGGATCAGGGGGGCGAGTATACCTTCATAGGCCACCAGGGCTCTAGCACAGTAGACTACGTGGTAGTCTCTCTTAAGTATCATTGACAGGATTTGGTTCTTTAAGGTAGACGATGTTATTCTTAGTGACCATTTGCCCTTGGTTTTTGTATTAGATTTAAATTGCGTTGCCCAGAAGGTTGGTAGGGATTCTCAGTTGGTATCCCAGGGTCAGGGCTGTAGTCCAATAGTTAGGTGGTCCTTGACTCTGGCTGATCAGATGCAGAGTTATTTTATGGGGACTGACAGGTTGGAGCTTCGGGATAAGATATTGGGAGCCATAGGATCGCAGAACATGGTGGCGGCCTATAATGATTTAGTCCATGTTATTACTCTGTATTTATCATTACATGCGGTGGCCCCTCGTAATCCGAGGACTTCAGTGGGGAACCAGCGTTGGTTTGACGCTGAGTGTAAACAGGTCCATAATGACCTTAGGCATATGTATAGAAGCTATCGTCATTCTTGTCAGTCAGGCATACCTACAGAATTCTTCATTCTAAATTAAAAATATAGAGCTCTTATAAGGGGTAAGAGGCAGGGTTTTTGTCAAGATCAATGGTTGGCCTTATTGGATGCTGCCCAAAAAAAGGATGGTAAAACCTTCTGGAAACTGGTGGCAGGTGCAGGCCCAAGAAATATCTTTATAGGGTTCTTCCCAGTACCGGTAGGTTCCTGAGAGGCACATTTTAGAACACTGTATGCATGTGGAAGTACAAACTGGTGGGTTGTTATTTAACCCCTTGAATAACCCCATGTTGCCACCAGTCACTGTGAGGGAGGTAGCTGAGTGTGTAGCTACATTTTGGAATGCTAAAGCATCAGGTACTGATTTAATCCACATTGAATGTATAACGACTAACCTGGACTGGTGGGCGCCGGTCCTGGCGGCTTTATTCACGGTTATTAATGAAACCAGTTATATGCCAGAGGGATGGGGGATAGCTATTATTGCTCCCATATATAAGAGGA
Source organism: Sphenodon punctatus (assembly GCA_003113815.1). Classification (NCBI taxonomy): domain Eukaryota; kingdom Metazoa; phylum Chordata; class Lepidosauria; order Sphenodontia; family Sphenodontidae; genus Sphenodon; species Sphenodon punctatus. The sequence goes on along the minus strand of QEPC01014266.1, from coordinate 564,529 downwards.
CCTAGAGCAGACCCGGCCAATTATAGGTCAATCAGTCTTCTTAATACAATCAGTAAAATTTATGGTAAATATTTGCTGTCAAGACTGTCTATATGGATGGATAAGGAGAATATCATGAGCCCCGAGCAAGCTGGTTTTATGCAGGGGCGGTCTACAATTGGTCAGTGCAGAGTTTTGTACCATTTACTGGAAAAGTATAGGGTGTCAAACAAGCGGCTCTTTGCTGCCTTTTTAGATTTCAGAGTCGCTTTTGACACAATTAACAGGCGGCTGTGGGAAAAGTTGAGTGGGTATAACCTGGATAAGAGGTTCCTGATGTTACTATGCAATTTGCATAGCGATACGTCCCTGCAGGTTAGGTTAGGTATGAATGGGTCCCTCTCGGGTAAGGTTTATACTTACCGTGGGGTCAGGCAAGGCTGTGTCCTTGCCCCTACTCTTTTTAACCTATATATCAACGATATGGCCCCTTTGTTGGCTAGACCTAAAATTTTCCCCGCAAAGTTGGCAGAGAGACCACTGGGTTGTCTGCTTTATGGAGATGATCTGGTAGTTCTGTCTCAAACGAAGGTGGGACTGTCTAGGTAACTGTTAGAACTTGCAGGGTACTGTAAACAAAATAATCTGGAGATAAACTATAAAAAAAATCTCAAATCGTAGTATTTTCCAACTAGAGGAAGGAATATACCTGGGAGGTGGATAACATACGGCTTCATCTGGGCCTCTATTTCCAGAAGACAGGGAAATGGCATGAGCATGTGAGGAGGGTGGTAGCCGCTGCTAAAGGCCCTTCTTTGGCTTTTAATAGTTTCTTTTGTAAAACGGATAAAACAGCTATAGAGCTAGCCATCCAGGTCCTAAATGCAAAAGTGAGGGCAGCCCTTTTTTATGGGGTGGAATTGTGGCAGCCTTTGAGCAAGCAATCTTTAAATAAGATTCAGTTTTCTTTTTTACAGAGACTTTTGAGAGCTCCAGGGGGTACGCCTGCAGCGACCTTGAGGATGGAAGTGGGGCAGCAAGACTGGGATTCAGTTGAATGGGAACAGTTCATAAAATTCTGGTTTCGCAGTATAAGAGCTAGTCAGAACGAGAGGGGGTTGGAGGTCCATTTAGCTTGTGATAGATATAAGGATTCATGGAAAATGCTGAAGCATTTTTGGAGAAATTGGAATTCTCCTTGAAATATATTCAGGGGAAACAGATTGCATCCAGAAAGAAGTTCTGTGTCATCTTAGACATGTGGCTAGGCAACAGGACCTAGCAGCTACAAATGAGACCTTGCATTTACGTCATTACCACCTATGGGCACCTGAGATAGGTTGTACGGCTGCTTATTTGGTATCTGCTATTTCACGAAGGACAAAATATTGCTTTTGTGCGTGAGACTTAGGGTGTGCCATATATGGAGAGGCTATGCCCCTTTGATGGTATGGCAGTGGAGACCCTGCAACACATGCTGTCAGAATGTCACCTGTATGATGCTTTAAGGGGTAAATATCTGAGACCCTTATTAGGAAAATATCCGGAAAGATCTGCTAAGGGTCTGCTGGCATATGCTTTAACTAACCCTGTTTACTTGGCAAGGGGTGGCTAAGTTTTTTGTTCAGACTATACCAGCCCGGCAGGCGTTTCTGAATTTCAAAGTTAGGGAAATTACGGTTTCATCTGTATGAAAGCTGGAGGATATGTTTGTCCCTTGCTTTGTGATATGTGGCATGGGATGTGTGAAATTCCTTTTATTGGCAATTCTGTATGCAGTTTATACTGTATGAGGCGTTTGCTTGTGTATACCTTTGTATATCCCTGAGGGGGAATTGTTTTGTTCCGTGGGGAGTGTTTGTATTTTATTTTTATTTGTATGGCCAGGGCCTTCGGCTCAGCCAAATAAAAATTTTAAATTTAATAGACTGGATGCTAGTCTCTGGAGGAACTTCAATTTGGATCCTCCCCGCCTGTTTAAATATGCTTTGGCTGTGGTGGTGTTGGTAAAAATCAACACATTGACCTTTTACCTTTGCAGTGCAATGTTGCCATGCCAGAAAGACTGCCTTTAATTCCAGCCAATTTATGCTGTGACTGGCTTCCTGCAGTGACCAATGCCCCTGTGCCTTCTTGCCTTGTAGATGAACACCCCAGTCGAATAGACTGGCATCTGTGGTTATTAAGATCCAGGGTGGGAGAGTTCTTCCAGGGGAACCCCCGGGCTGAATCTCTGTGGAAATATCCAACATCACAGACTATCCTTCAGTTCTGGAGGATTGAGGCCCTCTGTCAAGACGTCCTGGTAATGGCAAAGTGCCGGCAAGGTCTGAGCGTGGAACCTTGTCCATAGAGTTAGACTCATGCATGCAACGGGGAGACCCTGGAGTTTGGCCAGGTCCTTCAGCTTAATTCAGTCACTGTGCTGCACCAGCATTAGCAGGGAAGTGATCTTTTGTTGTCGACCAGAAGGAATGAACACCCTGCGTTGTACCATGTCTAGTATCACCACCAAGTGCTCTAGCCATTGTGTGAATAAGGTGACTTTTCCAGGTTCACCATGAATCCATGCTGTTGTAAATATGCAATTGTCCTGTCCCAATTCTGCTCTGCCTTGTGCCTAGATGGAGACCTGATTAGGAGATTGTCCAAATATGCATGAATGTGAATGTCCTCCAGCCTGAGGTTCGCTATCAGTGGGATAAATGCCTTGGTAAAAGCGTGAGGTGTTGATGACAGGCCGAAGGGCAAAGCATGGTACTGCCAGTGGTGTATCCCATACATGAATCTCAGCCTTCTGCAGCATGCCTGGTGGATTGTGACATGCAGATACACCTCCTTGAGGTCCAGTGAGATCAATCCCTTGGAGAAAGCAAGGCAGATAAGTCTTTGAAGTTTCCATTTTGAAGGGCTTTAGATTTACAGACCTGTTTAGTCCCTTTAAGTTCAGGACCACCAGTCAATCTCCTGTATTTTTTGCCACCAAAAAGAGGTTCGAGACCCCCACCCCACCCAAAGGCTGGGGAACAGGTTCCATGGTCCCTATTTTATGTAGCTATGCTATTTCACCTGTCATGGATGAGTATTTTTCTTTCTTCTTTGAGATGAGGGAAAGCAAAAGTGAGTTCCTGGGGAAGTCTCAAAATTCTATTACGTATCCCCATTTTATAGTGTCTTTTACCCAGCTGTCTGACACATTTTAGTCCCAAATATGCAAGACGTTTTGCAACCTTGCCCCTATGTTTAGGGCCTCTGAGATGGGCAAGCAAATGGTATCATGCTTCAGGTTTGGGTTGGCTGGGGCCTGTCCCATATTTAGACTTGTTGGGTCCTCCTGTACCCCTTGGTCATTGCTACCGGGGTGGTTGGGACTCAGGCTATCTTCTGAGGCCTTTGATGTTGTCTCCTGGTGCCTCTGATGTGAAACTGATGGTATTCTCTTTGAGGACCCAGAGGAGCCCCCCCTGCCGTAGGGACAAAAGAGTTGTCTAGAGGAGTTAACGCTCTGCAAGGTATGCTTTTTATTTTTATCTGATGCCTCCTCTAGGACTTTATTGAGGTATATCCCAGACAGCTTGCAAGCCTGATACAGGCCAGAGATGAGTAGGTTCTTTGCATGGTTGTCCCCTTTTCAAGACCTTAACCATAGCCTCCTCCTTGCAGCCATGTTGGTAGCCACCGCCTTTGCTGCCCAAGTAAGCATGTCTGTGGAAGAGTCGGCTAGGTATGCTATTGGCAGGTGTATAAGGACCATAAGGATTTTTGTCTTTTTTGCTGACAGTTCTTTGACCTCATATTGTGCCAGATGCCTGATGTGATGGTTCCCAAAAGGCATAGTGGCCCTGTAGAGAACGGTGGAGAGTGCCTCAAAACCCCTTCTCAGGCTTGCTTCTCTACCCCAGTCTGTCTGGTCCTTAGGATAAATTTCACCCTCAGCAGGGAGAATGGACTGCCTGGCTAAGGAAGCAGCTGCTGCATCTATCTTTGGGGCTTTGAAAACAGCATCCTTACTTTTAAGTAAAGGCAGATAGGGATTCCTCTGTCTTTGACAAACACAGTTTTTGTGGAGCACTGCCATTCAGCCCAAATTTTTTGTTTTAAAAAATGTTTATATTGTGCTGGAAGCCGCCCTAAGATGCCGTAGGCAGGGGGGGCAGCATATAAATACAATGAAATAAATAAATAAAATAAATGAACTTCCTGAAAGTCTTGTCCAGCATCATACCCTTATCCCTGTTCTGAGGTCTGTGTATATAATTCCTGGATTTCTCACTGGAGGAATCCAAAATATTCTCTTTTTTGGACTCATCTATGAGGTGGAAGCGCTCCTTGAATTTCAAAGGAAATCTGTGTCAGCGTCCAGGGAGCCTAAGGGACTATCCGGTATCTGGCCTGCCTCTAAATCAGGGTCTGAGTTCTGAGAATCATATTCAGGGGTACCTGACCCATCTCTGTCTGCCTCAAAAGAGGACTTGAGGTGGAGGTGCCTTTTGCACTTCTTGTTCTTGGACTTTTTAGGTGGTAGGGAGTTCTCCGCCTTCAAGTAGAGAATAATCTCCTCCTGAGATTGGCCTGCCTCGGACTCTTCCTCAGAGTCCTCCGTCTCCAACTCCACCTTCTTTGGCAGGTTTCTTGTGTCTTTTGGGGACCAGGTGCTTGCCTGCCCACTTGAATTTGCCCTTAAAAGTTCCTTTAGGAACCTTCTTAGGGGAGCAGAATGGTTGCTTCCCCGGTCTCACTTTCATTTCCCTGAGGGAATCCTAAAATGGCCTGTAGCAGCTCCAGGGCAGGAAGCTTTTGGGCATGAACATTGCTGGGGCCCAGGAGCTCTAAAATGGTGCCTCCCACTCAGTGTTGTTTGATCTGACCGACAGGCTAACCTAGGGATGCCCTCTGCATGTAGCCCCAAACTCCACAGTATGGGTACAAAGGGAGGGGTTCTCAGCCACCAGGGGCAGAAGCAGAGGTCTTATGTGTCCCAGGCTGCTCGGCTGTCTGCTAGCTCAGAGAAGACAACAGGCTCCAAAAGAACAAAGAGGAACCCAGCTCGGGAGCCTCTGCCAAGTCAGGAAGCAAGGAGGACTGCTGATGGGGAGTCCCCTGCCCTTGACCTTCCCTGTCTCCTGTGCCTACTGGGATGGATCGGGGGGGGAAGGGGGAGAGAGAGCAGGCCTGCTCTGCCTGTTCTTTGAATGCACCTGTTTTATCTCCAGCTGCTGCATCTGACAAACTCTCTTGCCACACCACTCAGAAGCAGCTGTGGTCTGCTCCTGTCTGGCCAGAGGCAGACACTAGACTGGAGCTCTGGGGCTAGTTCCCTTCTACGCATGCTCCAAAAGTCACGTCTGCCTCCGAGCAGTTGATGGTGGGATAAATCCCTATGTATGGACAATGGCTGTCCTTGAGGCTTAGGGAGCATATGGCCTTCTTAAGCTGTGTTAACGTTAGAGGTACGACGAAGTTCAGTCTATTTTTTCCACATTAGTACTGTTATAGGAGGGTAAGTTTAGTACATTCCCCTTTCAAAAACCATGTAAGCTACAGAATTCAAAAACTTACGGTTTAAGAGAGGAAAGTAAGGCTCTTACAAATTCAACCATGTTCCAAAAAGCATGGAAAATGTAAGTTAAGGCTCCCCACTTCAACTTGCGCACCATGTAAGCAGTAAAAACATTGTGCAGTTTCAGATATTGTGCTTGCTTATAACTTAGGCTCAATGCACACACACTTTGCTGTGGTCTTTCAGCCACAATCCTCTTCCTCTGCAGGTTGGGGGCAACACTGAAGCTGGGGGAAAGTTTTCTTTACTTTCTCTATATGCTTTTATTTACTTTGGGGAAAAATGAGTCAGCCAAGTACTGGGGGGCTGTATATAGGGGGGACAAGGTTGATGGATAGGGGATGTGTACAGGGAGACAAGACTGGGAGCAACTGGGCAGTGAGGGGAAAGGCTGAAAAGCAGGTGATGTGTATGAACAGATAACAGTGGGGGCAGGCAGGGGTCGGGGGAAGTGTACGTATTGGTAAAGGGCAGACAAGTGCTGGGAAGGGGATGTACATACAAGAAGCCTGCAAGAGATAGGTGTGTGTATCCACAGAGATGGCAGGAGGGGGAAGGATAGCCAGGATTTGGAGCAGCGTTTGTATGGGGAGGGGTATCAAGGTGCTAGAGGGGTATACATAGAGGGAAAAGGCTGAGAGATGGGCTCTTCCGGTAGCACAGCTTAGCAGCTTTTATGACCTTTAGGTAGCTTGATCTCGTTATGAGGGCTGTGCTCAAGGGGAAAACAGATAGCAATCAATCCTCAATCAAGAGCCACAGCCCCCAGACAGCCAAATCCCTTTCCAATACCGTATAGTACTCCAATGTATGATATACTAGGACAAATATTTGTCTGCCCTTAAATCATGTGTCCCTGCATGGTCATTCAAGAGTCACAGATCTGACTGCCAATATGAAGGTGGAGCAGTTACATGCGCTCTCCCACAAGCCATGGAGCACCCTCTCATTTCACTCAGGAAGCAGTGCCGTGAAATCCATAGTGCTCTGGGCAGGGTAAGCCAAATAGATATGCGGCAAGGGGCATCCAAAGAGCCCATGCTCATATGAACAGCGGCAGCCAGCCACACCAGTAGACAGGTCCTCTGATCATAAGCAGTGTTGACTGGGGGGGGGGAGGAGGGGAGAGACCTTTATATATGTCAAAAGGCCCTGGGTTCCCCAGTGCTCATGCCCGGGACACATCACTTCCAAAAGCCAGCGCAACGCGCTTCTCCCTCCTCCATGGTCCGTGGCAGGGGGAGTGTGTGGTGGCACCTCTAGAGTCGCAGTAGCCATGCTGGGAACTGCCCGTTTGAACCGCTCCCCATACAGTCCACCTGTGTGGGTACGCTGTGGCAGAACCATGCTGCGGCCATGAACCCCTACCTATCGCCTTGCATGTTTAAAAACATCAGCACTTGAGCCTGAGAGGGGAGCTATAAATGAAGGAGAAATTTTGGAGACAGGGATAAAGTCGATATTTGGACAGGAAGGAGTGCTTGATGTCCCCAGCTTCACTGTTTCCCTCAACCTGGAGCGGAAGAGAACGGGCTGAAAGACCAAGGCAAAGTATAGGTACATGGAGCCTAAGGGTGTTTTTAGACAAGCGCCTCACCACCCATCATGCATGTTGCAGCACTGCATAGGATGCCAAAACGGGCCTGCAACATGCATGATGGGTGTGGACGGGAGGCGCTTGTCTAAAAACACCCTAAGTTGTAAGCGAGCATAATATGGGAGACTGTCTAGCGTCTTTACTGCTTGCCTGGTGCACATGTAGGCAGGAGCCTTATTTTACAATTTTCATGCTTTTTAGAGCATGGTGGAATTTGTAAGAGCTTTTATTTATTTTATTTTATTTCAAAGCATTTATATCCCGCCCCTCCTGCAAAGCAGCCCGGGGCGGCTCACAACATAATTAAAACAATAAAATACATTAAAATTCAATAAAAACAACATATATTTCATATAAAAATATAAATATAAACAGGGCTTAGCAAAAAAAGGGCCCTCCCCAAAGGCCTGGGCAAACAGCCAGGTCTTACAGTTCCGCCGAAACGTTAAAAGGCTTGGGGCCAGGCGAGCTTCCTCTGGAAGGGAGTTCCACAGCCACGGCCCCACCACCGAGAATGCCCTCTCCATCGTGGCCCCCCGCTTTAACTCCTCTCTTAAACAGTAGGGTTTTTGATCCTATAATAGATCTCTAGAACAGCTGCAAAGCAGAATCCATCTGACTTAAGAGTTGTTCTGAGCAAAATCCAGAAGTATATTAGAAAACCTAAATGACTACCAGATACAAATGAAATCTAAGTGTCTTATGCTAAAGTATAAACAATTATCTACAATTAATATGCTATCCTGTAAACATCTTATTGACTTAGCCCTGAAAAATAAAACTTTTAAAATGAAAAATTGCAGTTAAATGAAATTTGCCCACAAATAAACCAAAATTTCTGAAGAGTAGATTTTTTAAAAAATATTAAAACTTGTATTTGGAACATATGCAGTTCATATGTTCTCATATTTTTAATATTTAAAATTTGTATACCCACTTCTGGAATAAAACTGGGTATTATGCAGAACATTACACTCAATCTATATTATATAATTTAACCTATTTTAGACTTTCAGTGGTCCATGGCTTTGTTTTATTTTAATACTAAAGATGTGAAGTAGCGGATAGCTTAGTATAAGATTTGCACAAAAGCCACATGTAATAACATGGAATTGACGAAAGGCACACTAGCAGGAATGTCAACTCACACGATCACTTAATATTTACATTGTCATCTTTACACGTATTTATGGTGCTGAAACAAGCAAAAGCTTTAGAGTTGTTGCACAACTTTCACTTTCATTAATTTAAAGAAACAACATCAGTTAAAACAGCAAACAACTGTTAACCTGCATAATTTTCAGCAGTACGACAAAGCTAATTTGAAGCTTTTTCAGAAACAAAATAAATACCCTGTTGCTGCCCTATCTCTACACCTCTACCCACCCCCAAAAACCACAGATTAGCAAAGCAATAAAGGTCACAATCCAGGACATTTCAGATAATGTAATGACTGGCTAGAATAGCTCAGACAGACATTAAATTTCCTGTTTATCCTCCATCAAAGCCATCACAATTATTATTATTTTTAAAAGTGAGAATATTAAGGATGACACGTGTGTTTGCAAGTGGACTGGAACATTAGTCTTTTAAAAAAAATAAATATGTATGCATGTCTCTCTCAAGCATCCCAACCAAAAAAAACTCCAAACGTGCAAATAATCTGGGGAGAAGAAGGTGATTGGTTCAGAGGATAACAATGTCACAATCATAGTTCACAGACACAGTGGCCTAACAGTGCTTGATGGCAAAATAGGGTGGTAGGGGGCATGCCTATTATGTTGCACCACTCAATATTTTTGTGCCTATGAAAGCTCAGTTATCTTTCTAGGAAAACTTAAGTGGCTGAATTACTAGTAACAATTATCAAAAGTTTCAAAGATTTAAGGGATGTCTTCAGTGGTTGATACAGAATACAAAACAAGTACATGAACACGTGCCTTGCACTTGAGCAAAATTGCAACTGTATAATCAAGCTACCTAATTAGGTGTGGACATATTAACAGTCCAACTTCAGGCACACTTAAATCTTGGCTATGCTCTTCTGCATTTTTAGAGCCTGATCCAAAGCCCATTGAAGTCAATGGGATGCCTTCCACTGAATTTAGTACCCTTGGGTGCAGGCTTCTCGAGATGTGTGTTGCCATTACAAAACTACGCTTACGATTCTGCATTTTCAAAGTACTTCAAGAAGTCATTTACTATAGTGTTAGCTAAATCACTACAGATAGAGAATGTAGAATTTTCCATGCAGCAAGATTTAGCTGTACTGAATAACTAGATGCCCATAGCTACAAATTCATTTGGTTTCAAGCACTATTTTGTCCTGTCCCCTCTTCCCTTTTACCCCCCCCCCCACCAAGGACAGCATATACACAGCTTTAAATTGCTGTAATGCATTCCAATTTCTCTCTCACAGGAAGGTCGTATGTCTAGACAAATCACAACTTCTCAGTCCATACTTGTCAGGTCAGGTAAAAAAAAAAAAAAAAAAGTCTCTAATTTCTTTTTTGTAAAGTTTATACATGGGGTGGGGGTGGGGTGATCTCCCCAGTAAGAGAGAGGTAGAGAGAGGTTTTGACATCTAGGACTGCTCCCATCTATCCTATGGACTTTGGTGAGATAAACCATGCTTTGCATGCACCCTTTGTCCTATACGGTTTACTGGATTCTCTTATTAGGTTTCTTGTGTAATAAAATAAAATAATAATAATAATAATAATAATAATAATAATGAAAACTTAATAATTGTTGGGAACAAGTATCGCCTGCTCAAAAATACCTGTGCAACACAGTTTAGTTTCCAAAGAAAGGAGAATTGGTTACCTACCTTCGGTGAATTCCTTTCTCTCTTACTCTCCTTCTCCTTCTCCGCTGGGTAGCTCTGCTGCTGGCCGATAGGAGGCAGATGATCATGTTTTTCTTCTGCGCATGCGCTAGGAGCTACCCGGTTCTCCAGTCAGTAATCAAGCCGAGTGCCCCTAGAACAGTATCCTTAATCCAACAGTAACACCAACTCTGGAAACAGAAAAAAGTGAACTCGGGCCCAACGGGGCCTAACTCAGATGAACCAGAGGAAGAACAGGCAGCAGGCTGGTACAAGAAGAACTGTATGCTGTCTGGCAGGGAGGGTCGGAGGAGGAGAAGGAGAGTAAGAGAGAAAGGAATTCACCAAAGGTAGGTAACCAATTCTCCTTTCTCCTCTTACCTCCTTCTCCTCCTCCGCTGGGATATATCCAAGCAGACCCCTCTCTTACGGGTGGGAGCCGACAGCACTGGAAGAATCCAGTACCGCCTGCAATACCCGCCTGCCGAAAGCTGCTTCCGCTGATTGGAAGGTGTTTATCTTGTAGTGTCGAACGAAGGTGTGCAGGGATGCCCATGTTGCTGCCCTGCAAATCTCCTCATATGAGGCTTGTGCCTTAAAAGCATATGAGGTGGCAGCACTACGGACGGAATGAGCCCAAATCTGCAAAGGGGGAATCCTCCCGCCTGCTTTGTATGCCTCAATGATGGCCTGTTTTACCCATTTGGATAACAAGGTCTTGGAAGCCTTAAGGCCCTGAAGACCCGGGCGGATGTTTACAAAGAGGGACGTGGATTTGCGAAGGGCCCTAGTCCTGGCTAAATAAACCTTCAGAGCCCGCCGAACGTCCAGTTTGTGCCAAGCCCTTTCTTTAGGGTGGACTGGCTTGGGACAGAAGGAAGGGAGCACCAGCTCTTGTGACCTGTGGAAATAGGAGTTTACCTTAGGGATAAAGGCTGGGTCCAAACGAAGGGTAACAGAGTCCGTGCGGAAGATACAGAAATTGTCTTCCATGGAGAGTGCGCTCAGCTCAGAGACTCGTCGAGCTGAGGTCACTGCCACCAGGAACACCGTTTTGATAGTCAAAAAGAATAGGGAAACGTGTTTGAGGGGTTCAAATGGTGGTTTTGTTAGCGCCTCTAAGACCAGGTTTAGATTCCAAGATGGTACCCTATGAACTACCGGGGGAGAAAGGAGTCTGGCCGCCCGAATGAATCTTTTAACATGAGGGTGAGTAGAGATGGTCCTATTAGTTGCCGCTCTGAGGACCGAGTCTAGGGCCGCTGCCTGCCTGGCTAAAGTGTTAGCTCTAAGACCCTTATCTAAGCCCTGCTGAAGAAAATCCAAGACTTGGGGAACGTGTGCCTGTCTGGGATCAAGTCCTCTCTGTTTTGACCAGGAGGCGAAGACCCTCCAAGTATTTTGGTAGGCCCTCTTGGTGGCCGGTCTCCGAGAGCTCTGGAGAGTGTCGAGAACCGGATCTGTATATCCACGTTTCTTTAGTGCTGAGCGTTCAATCGCCAGACTGTCAGCTGATATGTCCGGATGTCCGGGCAGAGGATCGGGCCTTGTTGCAGGAGGTCTACTCTCAGCGGGAGTCTTCTGAATTGGCCCTGGCTGAGGTGTATCAGTTCCGAGAACCAGGGTCTCCTGGGCCACCAGGGGGAGATCAGCAACAGAAGAGCCCGTTCCCTGCGGGCTTTGGCGATGGTTCGTGCCAGCAACGGGAACGGTGGAAACGCATATAGTAGACCCTCGGGCCAGGGCTGGTTGAGGGCGTCGGTTGCCTCCGCTTCTACGCACCTTTCCCGTGTCATGAAGCGGGGCAGCTGGGAGTTGGTCTTGGTTGCAAACAGGTCTATGATGGGGAGACCGAACCAATCCACAATGTCCCGGAAGACTGTCTGGTTGAGCATCCATTCGTGGGGGAGTAAGGCTTGACGGCTGAGCCAGTCTGCTGTCGTGTTGTCCTGTCCCCTGATGTGGAGAGCCTTGAGGGACGGAATGTGGTGTTGTGCCCATCTGAAGAGGCGGGTTGCCTCCTGTTGTAGCTGGCGCGACCGGGAGCCTCCCTGATGGTTCACGTAGGCTTTTGCTGTGACGTTGTCGGTGTAGACCAGAAGATGGTAGCTGGTCCCGTCGGGGAAAAGTTGTTGAAGTGCCAGTCGGATGGCTTTCAGCTCCAGGTAGTTGATCTGCTGTTGCGAGTCCTCCTGCGACCATTTCCCTTGTATCGATAGGGTCGACGTGTGGGCTCCCCAGCCCGCTTGACTGGCGTCCGTTGTGATCACGTGTCGTATGGGTTCTGTGAGAGGAACCCCCTTTTGAAACTGCTCTGGACCTAACCACCAGGACATGGAGTGTTTTAGGTGGACCGGAAGGGGCACCCAAGGATTGCGTCCGCCTGTAAGCTCTCGCTGAAAAGGTTTTAGCAGCGTCTGCAAGGGACGTAGGTGGAATCTGCCCCACGTCATCTGGGCCGTGCACGATACCATCAGTCCGAGGAGGGATGCTAGTGACTTGAGCCGCATTCGTGATGATGCTCTGAGGGTCCGTACCAGCCTCTGGATTCGATTTGACCTGTCCTGAGGAACGAACACGAGATCGTAGCTCGTATCTATGATGGTGCCCAGGTGCTCCAATCTCCTCGTTGGGGTGAGGTGACTTTTTTCCCTGTTGATCAGGAACCCGTGCTGTTCTAGATATGAGATCGTCCTGTTGAGGTCTATTATGGTTTTCTCTGGGGAGTGGGCCCGGATCAGAAGATCGTCTAGATAGGGGTGGACATGAATGCCCTCCATCCTGAGGTTCGCCATCAGTGGTATTAGAACTTTGGTGAAGGTCCGGGGAGCGGATGATAGGCCGAAAGGAAGAGTCCTGAACTGCCAATGGAGGTTGTTGTAGTTGAAGCGTAGCCACTTCCGGTGAGGTTCTCGGATAGGGACGTGGAGGTATGCATCCTGTAGGTCCAGAGATACCATCCAGTCGTTTTTCTGTATGTGGTGGCAAATGGAGTTCACGGTTTCCATCTTGAACCTCTTTTTTGTTACGTGTCGATTCAGGGTCTTTAAGTCCAGGACTGCCCTCCATTTGCCTGTCTTTTTTGCCACCAGAAAGAGAATGGAGTAGAGCCCTGATCGATGTTGAGACTTTGGTACTCTCTCTATGGCCCTGGCGTCGAGGAGTCTCATGATCTCGGAGGTCATGGCACGGTGTTTTCTTGCGTCTCGAGATCGTGGTGAGATCAGGAACCTGTGTGTAGGTGGGCTGTCGAGCTCTATGGAGTATCCGTGTGTTACACAGGATAGGACCCAGGTGTCCGTGATCGAGCGTGCCCACACGTCGTGGAAACGCTGGATCCTGCCTCCAACCCGGCAGTCGTAATAGTCATGAGTCTTGTCTGGGTTGATGTGCAGGTGGGCCCCTGGACCTGCGTCGATCGTATCTTCCTGGTCGGAAACCTCTGTTTCGGAAGGAGAAGTTGTAACCTCTCTGAGCGGGAGGCTGGGATTTTCTGGAAAAGGCTGAGAAGCCCCTAAAGCGAAAGGAATGTCCTCGAGAGAAGCCCCTTCTTGTAGATAGTTGTTGGAGGGTTTTCGTTTTGTCTTTGCTCGAAGCCTCCTCTAGCACTTTCTCCAGGCCCACGCCAAATAACTTTGATCCTTTGTATGGAGAAGCCGTGAGTAGATTCTTTGCGGTGACATCCCCATCCCAGGATCGTAGCCATACCCTACGTCTGGCTGCAATGTTGTTGGCTACTGATCTAGCTGACCAGGTTAGATTATCCTTGGTTGCGTCAGCTAGGAAGGCGGCCGCCATGCAAACTCTAGAATTCAACCTCTGGTATTTGCTCTCTGAAATTTCTGGTTCTTGCATCTGCTGGAGCCAAGCAAGCATGGCTCTAGCTATGTAAGAGGATGCTATTCCTACCCTTAGGGCCACTGAGGTTGCCTCCGAGGCTTTTTTAAGAGCCGCGTCAATTGCCCTGTCTGTACTATCTCTAGGGTGGCAGTCCCCTTCAGTGGGGAATACAGTGTGTCTGGCCAGGGAAGCGGCTCCCGCATCCACCTTAGGTGGACGGAACAAGGGGTCCTTTCTCCTAGAGAAGGAGTATAAGGTATCCTGGACCTTGTTTGTTTTAAAACTCTTATCTGGGGATTTCCACTCCTGAAGGACAAGTTTCTCGAAAGCCTTGTCCAAAGGGAGACCCTGGTCCCTACCGTGGACTGAGGGGATGTATTGCCGAGTCTCTTCCTCCTGAGAGTCGGAGGAATCCCGGTTGGAGGATTTTTCCTGTAATTTTAATGTTTTAATGGCTTGAGCTACCAGCTGAGCTCGAAACTGAGTGGGGAAGTGTCTCTGGCTATCCTTTGGGTCAGGAGCCAGGTCCACCCACTCCCCTTCCTCTAATTCGGAGGGTGCCTGGTCAGACTCTGAGAAAAAATCACAGGAATCGTGCTCTTGCTCAGCAGTTTGAATTATATCAGTGGATTGTTCCCCCTGTTCACTTTCAGCAGAGGAGATTAACAAAGCTGAGGACCCAGCGCCACCTGGTGGGCGTTTGGGTTTTTTGCTGGGAGCTCCAGAGGTCCCTGGTTTAGGTATCGCTTTTGATTTAGAGGGAAGTCTCTTTCTCTTAGGTTTCGTTAATTTGCCTAAGGCAGAGAGGACCTCTCCCATGGATTTTTCCAGGAAGGTGAGGCGTGCCTGGGTGTCCCGTTCCTGAGCTGTGGCATCAGAAGGGGGAGGGGGGGTCCCCGATGGGGGCTGAGCCTGGCTCATGGTTAACCCTTGACTGGGGTTAGGGCTCCTTATCAGGGGGGCAGCGTGGCTGTCCCTGATTTAAGAGGGCTGAGAGGAGTAGGGACGGAGCCCAGCAGGGCTGTCTCCGCCCTATATAGGCTCAGAGTGTTCTCTCACTGCCCTGATAATGCGTGCAAGGGACAGAGAGCAGGCGGGCTGCCTCCGCCCTGTAGCACGGGAGAAATAATTCTCTTAGCCGGGGGAAGCTCAGAGGCCCAGCGGCGCTGTCCCCGAGTCCCTGCTGTTTTTAAATGCTTGTTTTTGTTGTTGAAGCAAACAAGCTCCGTTGTAGTCACATTACAGCCCGGCTTAAGCTCGCGGGCACGGCCGGGCCGCCCCGGAGCTAGTAAATAAAAAGGGGAGGTTAGAGTGGGAAGCGGAGAAGAGTACCTCTGCCGCATAAATACCCCGAGGGGTTAGTTAGGGAATATTCCCTTCCCCCCACAACTACTGACTGTTTGTTGTTTTTTCTTCAGGAGCTGCGCTGGAAGTGTCCTACCGGCCGGGAGGCAGATGAACAGACTGGAGAACTGGGTAGCTCCTAGCGCATGTGCAAAAGAAAAACATGATCATCTGCCTCCTATCGGCCAGCAGCAGAGCTACCCAGCGGAGGAGGAGAAGGAGGTAAGAGGAGAAGAAACAGAGGCAGACACTCACACACACCAGTTGTTTTCTGTATGTGTTGTTCTTGGGGCCAACACAGCTACCACACTATCTCTGGATTGTGTTTTTTTTTAGACATATGGCATTAAGACAGGAAAGGAAGGGGAGTGGTTGCATTTCAGGCTAGGATCAAGAGATCAAAAACAGACTGAGGTAAGCCCACTTATGAATCAACTATATAACCCTGCGTATAAACACATTAGTGTTCATTTAAGACACTGTATGCTGTGTGATTAACCTATAATATCAAGGCCAACAGATAGCAAGCTCACATTATCAATTTGTGGAGATAAAACCAATTTAACTATTGGAAGCCGGATGAAACAATTACAATACTGTAAAATATATGTTAAAAATAGTAATCAATAGGCATTATTCTTAAAAACAACAGAGTACAACTTTCAAAGTATGAGCAGCCAATCCAAATAATTTTACAAACACAATGAAAGCTGTTGATTAGAATAGTTATCACTTCACTATAGATTAATTACAAGATTTATTCCCCATGTTGCTGATGCAATAATGCTTCAGGCATCAGAAACGATGACCTGCAACAGGTTAAAATAGTCACAATAATCTTACAACATATATATTTTTTTAAAAAAATTCTGAATGTACTTTACAGCTGTTATTTTAGCTATACATAATATAGTGACTGAAAATATACTCGTGTCTCCATTTTTAAAGTATGAAGTCTTACTTTTCTATGAGACTTAACATCTGTGATTGTCACATTTTTAAACATGTCTTCTATATCTGACATCTTCAGTTTGTGAAGATTCATAACAGGAGGTAAGACTTTCCTAATACAGGGAGATAAACGTCAGTCAAATGTTGAGTTACTCCAAGAGCTGGCTGTTAGTTTATATAAGCAAACAATGCACTAATTCTCTTACAATTATGATTACACAGACCTCTGACTATATTAAATGTTTATTAGCTTCATCATTAGATTTATGAATTTTAAGGGTAAATTTTAGAAAAAGCACTCAGCATTAGAGTAGCTACTGAGGTCAAGAGGATTGAGCTACCAAGTAATCCTACTTAGCATAACTGAAGCCCCTCTCCTATGTGGTCAAGCAACGTCACAGAAATGACTGTAGCTACCCTTAACACCTATTTTACTCCAGTCTCCAATTTACATTCCATATATGAGATTCAAACACGTTTAGCAGAGTTAGACACCAAACCTGAAGAGTCACACACATGCTTTGCTTTATATACTATGAATATTCCATATATTTTATGGTCAGTTGAAGAAAGGCATCTACTGACATGGTGGCCAATATAAACAGTAGATACCTTGAAGTCCAACTTTAAAGGGTGCTGGTCACCACCAGAACTTGGGAAATAGAAGTCCATGACACAATGAGATAGCAGCATACTTGCGACGTGCCAGAAAAGACTGAAACAAGGCCCATCGACACCTTGCGAGAACCAAGAACTGCCTCAAAGAGCACATGCAATAACCATAGACAATTTAATTTGTTCCATATGCAACTGTGGCTCTTGTATTAGTCTGTTCTTCCAAGTAGGTGTCAATTTTTAGCACTGCTGAACACTGTGAGCAGGAGGGGCGGGATATAAATTTAAAAATAAATAAATAAATAAATAAATAAATATGTTGGTAACACAAGACTTCATCATCATAGAGTAAACCTTTGCAAAAGCACAGCTTTATAATATAGTTACAACCTGAATAATTAGAGCATTTCAAACCCATTTATTGTCTCACCTATTGCAAGAGTAAGCCATATCTTGCTATCTACTTTTGTGACGAAGGCTCCTTTGTCTGCTACAAAGGCTGTTAAAAGAAAACAACAGTCATTTAACTTAGTATTAACTTTTGAACAATTAAAAACAATCTGCATTAAAGAAGCTGTGCTCACACTCTACAGCATTTTATAGTCATCTTGACACTGCTTCAGTAGCAGTGGGAACTTGGGACGCAGGAAGCCAAGGAATAAAGGGTTGTTTTTTAAAAAACCACACACAAAACAAACCACACTCATATAAAACCAAGGGCACAAAAGAGTAGTACAATACTACAGAACTCATAACACTGGTTTTAAGAATATGGAATTGCAGGACTTCAAAGGGACTTTAAGCCCAACCTCCAGGTTGCTGTACACTAGGGATGGTCAAACTTTGATTCTAGAGCTGCATGTGGCTCTCTGGCAGTTCCAGTGCAGCTCTCGGGCAAGGCTCTTCCTGGGCCCTGTGCGGCTTGGCTACTGAGATTCTGAAGAGCAGCTGCAATTAGCTGCTGAGACATGGGAAGCACACTTCCCAAGTCTCAGTAGCTAATTGCATCTGCTCTTCAGAATCTCAGTAGTCAAGACTGCAGAGCACCAACTCTGCCAGTCAATCATGAAGCAGGAGAGGTTTGGGTGTACACACGTCTTGTGGTTCTCCGATATAGGAAGATTTGGGTACGTGACTCCTGGGATTGGGAACCTGACCACTCCTGCCCTATACCTACAGCACTGCATACAGATGCTCATCCAGCTGGTTTTTGAAAACATCCAATGAAAGGTTCCACAACCTCCCTAGACAACCTATTCCATTGCCCAACTGTCATAACTGGGAAACATCTCCCAATATTTAATCAAAATCTGTTCTGCTGCAATTTAAACCCATCTCCTCTTGTTCCCATCCCCTATGGCTATGGAGAACATCTGTTCCCCATCTTTTACGTGGCAACCTTTTAGATATTTGAAAACAGTCATCATGTTCCTTGTTGGTCATCTTTTCTTTAAGCTAATCATTCTCAGTTAAACCAGTCTTTTCCTATATTACTTGTACATACCACAGAAAAGGAAAATGAATTTAACACAATCCACTTTCATACGTTGTAAAGGCCTAAAGGGTATTCCATTTAATACAAACTCCTTATCCCTCCATATTTGCAGCTCTCTCAGGATTTCGTAAGAGAATTTCAATTTCTTTATGTGACTATTCTATTGAGGACTATAATTAGCTAAAACGAGACAATGACCTCGTGTATAGTCATGCATAGGGCGTTAAACATGTTGAAGCCATTGATCCTAATATAAGCTAATACTGCCTCAGTCTGTACCTGGTTTTCACATGACTCTACTGCCTTCAAGATGTCTATTGTCAAGATGTCTATAAGCCACCCTGAGCCATCTGGGAAGGGTGGGGTATACATTTAAATAAATAAATAATACTCTCTCCTCTGATGGAGCTAATTTAGCCCTTTCAGAATCAATTATAGCCCGTATATATGCAATCCTACATGCTGGCTTGAGAACTGACTTAAATCAATCAGCAGACCTAAGTCATCACACCCTAATGTTACCAGTAACTTGGTCTGGACTGTCTGCTACCAGAAGCCAGTCATCCTGATATGGGAAAATCTGGATTCCCTTCCGTCATAAGTAGGCCATCACCAATGCCATGTGTTTGGCAAATACCCTTAGTGCTGATGAGAGTCCAAAGGGTAATGACACATACTGATGAGGTTTCCCAACATGGACAAATCTGAAATATTTTCTGTGACTTTCCATAACCTTGTATGAAAATTTGTCTTTGAAGTCCAAAGATGTGTACCATTGCCCTTACCGCAAATACCTCAGGAACTTCTAAATTGTAACCATTTAAGCTTCCTTTTCAGGAATTACAAAATAGGGAGAATAAAATCCTTATTTCCTTCTGTGGTACAAGCTCTATTACTCCCTTAGCAACAGGGCCACCCTGAATCTAGAATGCTCTTTGCATGAGAAAAACTTTTTTCCCTTGTTGGTCCCCTTGTGGATAGTAAGCTTATAAAATGAACAACATAACCATTTAAAACTACATCTAATACCTAACCATCAGGTGTAATGACTTCCCAAACAGAATAGGAAACCCCTTAACCTATCAGTAATGGCAATAAGGTAGCATTAGATTTATTGTATCTTGACAAAGGCCGATGGTAACGATACCGACCAGGCTGACCTCTTCTACTCTGCTGTGACATTCTCATGGGGAAAGCTGATGAATGACACTTGTGCAGCTTTTCCAAAATATTGTCTGTTTTTGATGCAAGCAGCCCCTCTTCATCGAAGGGCAGATTCTCAATACAGCTCCCGTTAGGATGTTCTGATCAACATAGCACCAGGTCACTATAGCATTGGCCACCGAACGAACAACAGAATTACATGTATGCTGAGAATCAAGGATGCCTTCAGACTGCAACTGTAAAGCCTCCTTCTTCTGCTGCAGAAGTTCTATTTAGGAAAGGTTTTACCAAGTCCCAGAGGTTGTTCTGGTAAGAGGCCATGGCACTCGCATAATTTGCCACACACCATCATAGTGGTGGATGCAAAATTCTTCTGCCCAAAAATGTCAATTCTCCTCCTCCCTCTGTCCATCAGTGCTGTTACTTACACCTTTCTTCGAACCCTCTCCATAGACGCTGCTATGATGAGAGAGTACAGGACTGGGTGCTTCAAGTACATCTGTGATGAGTTAGATGGCAACATATAGAATGTGCTCACCGCTGGACAAACAGGGGATACCACAACCAGGGTAGACTATACCTTTCGTGCTTCCCTAGCCAATCATGACAAAAATGCAAAATGTCAGCTTAAGACTCTCCGGGCAATCAAGCAATTTAAATACTGGGTCCATCTCAGCTTCTTGAACTGCCACAGTATATAAGGCAAGTGCCTTTGTAAACCTATTTATAAATGTCTGGAATTGACAATATTTGTTAATGGATAAGAAGCAGGACCTAACACATCATCAGGTGTGGGTGGGGGTGAAACTGGATGTACTGGTGGTGTTACAGGTGTATGGTGCTCCTCTATCTTGTTCCATTTCTATCTCTACCGTAGGTGCCAGCTGGCTTGGTACCTCAACTGCAGAGGCCAATGGGACATCCTGCTGAGTTTCAGTTGGAAGAAGGTACAGGTAAGCTTTTATCCACCTTCTTCCTTTTAATCTTTTTAACTACTTTCACTACCTTATGCTGTATCTCACCAATCTCCAGACTGTCCTGGAGGAAATAAAGCAAGGTATCTGATGGAGGTAGCACTGCTTTAGATTTATCCCTCTGGACATGAATGATCCCCCTTGATGTAGGATTCCTGACGCTGAAGTTACCTACAACTCCAAGCTCCTCAACATTGATAGTACTGACCACAAAGGATCTTCCATGCAGACAATTGCACTCAATGTCAATAGCTCCCTCGATGTCGAGGTGACTGCTGTCGGCAGATTCAATGGTTCAGTCTGACGTTTTGTAGAGACTGCATCAGTGAAGAATTTCTGGAGACAATCCATAATCGTGTTCTAGCATATCAGCACTAGGGTAACGTCTGGCTTCATGCCAGTATAACCATGGGCCCTTTCTCCATTCAGGGAAATAAAGCAGTGACGGTGGGGGCTGAACTGGTGGGTTATACCCTGGGGCCAGCCACTGGGATAGGTTCTGTAGCATGACCTGCCAAGGAATCACGAGCCATGTTAATCTTGGCAGCTTAACGGAAAGAACAGAAGGTTGCTACCTTGTAAACAAGGTTCTTCGAGATAGCTCCTCTCATTCTCATAAGTGAGTTGCACATGCATGCTCTTCACCTGCCGGAACATACGTAGCTCATCAAAATTCAAAAGAACACGTGGTGGTCTCAAGTCCCGCAGTATACAAGCACTCTCCCACCCCCAAGTGACAGTTCCTTCCAACCCAAAGGCGGCTCAAAGTTTTTTATGGGGTAGGAAGGGTGGGTGTTATAAGAATGGTCAGAGACATCTCAAAGAACCTTGTTTACAAGGTAGCAACTTTCTGTTCTTCTTCGAGTGGCTCCTCCCATTCACACAACTGGGAGAGTACCAAGCTTGATTAAATTATGGAGGTGGGGAAAGTTCTTATAATCTCCTACAATGTAGAAAAAGATGGCGAGACAGAAATAATCCAAGCAGGATAAAAATTTATTAACAACAGTTAAGAACATCTCATCTGCTGGTAATAACTCTAGAATAGCTGTGCCCACTACAGTGTCTTCCACCATATTTTAAGTATAATGCATAATGTCTGGTGAATGTGCAAGTGGATGTCCATGTGGCAGCTCTGCATATGGCAAAAAGAGATAATTACAAAAAGCCATCGTGGATGCTCCCATTGCTCGAGTGGAATGAGCTTTTGGATATGGAGGCGGTTGCAAGCTTGACATCTGGTAAGTGGTGATGAGTCGCACCAGCCATTTGGCGATTGTCTGGGAAGACATCTTATTGCCTAATGTACTCAAAGTATGTGATACAAATAAATCATCTGTTTTTCTAAGTGGTTTGGTCCTATCTAAGTAGTCACCTAAAACTATCTTTACATCCAAAGTATGGAAAACAGAATGTTCTTCATTGGCATGCAGATCTGGCATGAAAACAGGTAACACTATTTTTTGTTGAAGATGATATTTGGAAACCACCTTTGGTATGAACTTAGGGTTCAAAGATATCTCCACCCTATCATGGAAGAACTGAAGATACGGTGGAGATATAGCTGCTAATTTGCTAACCCTTCTAAGGGAAGCAATTGCAACAAGGAGAACAGTTTTTAAAGTTAAATGAAACAAATCTGTTTTTATTACTGGCTCAAATGGAGCCTTTCTTAATGTCTCTAAAACTAAGTTGAGGTCCCAATTAAATATTTGAGTAGGCACCTGTGAAAAGGACTTAACTAATCCTTTCAAAAACTTAACAAGCAGCGGGTGGTTGAATACAGATTTTATTCCCGGAAGGGAAACATGCTTCGCACTTGCTGATAAATGCACTCTTACTGAAGAACGGTCAAGGCCGTTCTTAGCTAATGACAGCAAATACTGTAAAAATAACATTTATGTCACATTTATCCAAGTTCATTTCCTTTTTATGTAACCAATGGTTGAATCTTACCCATTTACTATTATATGATTTCCTTGTGGACAGTTTTAATTCATTCTCTATCACCCTTTGTACTTCTGGGTTCGGATCTATAGCCTGTGATAATTCTCCATGATGTCAGATGGAGTCATGACGGGTCTGGATGGAGAAGCGCTCCTCTGTCCTGTGAAAGGAGGTGGCATCTCAAGGGAAGTTCCATCCTGTCTATCGACACACACTTCAGATCTGGGTACCATGTGTGCCTGGGACAATCTGGCCCTAGAAGGATTAGAGTGGCCTCCTTGGATATTATTTTCTCCATTATTTTTGATAATAAAAGGAATGGGAACGCATAGTTCAGGACTGATTTCCAATTCTGAGAGAACACGTCCCCCAGTGAGCTGGGGTAGTGACCTACTCTGGTGCAGTAGACACTTCTTGTTCTGCCTCGTGGCAAACAGGTCTACCCTGGGTAAACCCCATTTCTGAACCAGAATCAGGAATGTCAGGGGCAGAGCTCTCATTTGTGGTACTCCTTCCCCAGGCAACTCAGGATGTCGACGTGAGTGTTTTCTGAACCAGTCACATGTATCGCCTGCATAAAAATATTCTGCTTGAGAACCCAATGCCATATTTTAAGTGTCCATGTACACAGTTCTGGGGATTGCGTTCCTTCCCGTTTGTTCAGATAGAACACCACTGTCATATCGTCTGTAACAATCTGCACTGTGAGACCCTGTAGATGATGTTGGAAGGTGTTCATAGCTCTTAGAATAGTTGTGGTCTCCAAGTTGCTATGGAGACCCTTTTCCTTCTTTGTCCACAGACCTACCACCAACAATGACTGTAGATGCGCTCAAGGTTAGGGAAGTATCAGTTGTTAAAAATCTGGTAGGTTTAGGGTCCCTGAAATACATACCCTGCAAAACAAACACTTTTTGACACCATACTTTCAGAGAACTTAGTACATGTGAAGTAACTCTTAAACATTTAGTTGCACTATCAAAGGCTGGGTTAAAATGTTTAATGAACCACAGCTGAAGGGATCTCCTGTGCAATCTAGCTAGTAGGATTAGACTTGTAGTGGAAGCCATAAGACCCAGCAGTCTCTGATAGGTAATAGGTTGTAACTGCTTTCTTTTAAAATTTCTATAATTTTATTACATTTCTTAATAAATAATGATCGGATCATTATTTATTAAGATCCCGTCATCTAGATA
This sequence comes from Sphenodon punctatus, assembly GCA_003113815.1. Classification (NCBI taxonomy): domain Eukaryota; kingdom Metazoa; phylum Chordata; class Lepidosauria; order Sphenodontia; family Sphenodontidae; genus Sphenodon; species Sphenodon punctatus. The sequence goes on along the minus strand of QEPC01014266.1, from coordinate 541,040 downwards.
GGGAAAAAAAATTATTCCCTGTCTTCTTAAATAAGCCACAGTGGGTGCCATTACTTTAGTGAACACCCTGGGAATGAAGGATAAACCAAATGGGATGGAACAGTATTGAAAATGAAAATCATCAAATGTGAAAAAATATTTTCTAAAATATGGATGCAACACTATGTGGAAGTATGCATCCGTAAAATCAAGGGTGACATACCACTGCCCCTCCCTGAGGATCCCTGAGATCTCTCTTCAATAGGTCCATGGAAAGCAATTTGAATTTTTCAGACTTGACAAACTTGTTTAGTTGTCTGAGGTCAAAGATGGGGCTGAGCCCTCCATCCTTCTTGTGTATTACGAAGTACAGAGAATAAAACCACTTACCCTCTTCTTGGAGTGGTATTATTTCAACAACAGCCTTGTTGTATAATTCAGAAATTTATTTAAAATTAGAACAGTGATCTTGGTACAAAATTGTATTTTTCAGAGGTCTGGAACATGGAGGGGGTCTCAACAAATGTAACTTTATACCCATGGGAACAACGTTTAAAACCCATAGGTTATAAGTAACTAATTCCCAAAAGAAGAAACAATGTAGCAATTTAACAGAGAAATTAACTTTCCCTCCAACTTTGGCATTAGCCAAACTCAGGGCCCACTTTAATTGTCAGCAGTGTCCTCCCTTTGCATACTGAAAAGAGGGAACTTGTCTCTGTGTGTTTCATGGCTTGAAGCTTGTAGAAGCTTGCTTTGGCTGATTAGAGGTATAAGGGAATGGGGAAGCATAATACTTCCTTGGATACCAGAAGCATGAATTTGAACTATATGGTCTAGAGGGCCTTTGATAGAAGAACTGGTCTGAAACATGGTGTCTTGGGTGGAATGTTGCTACAGCTTAGTCACATGGAGTGATCATCTTCTGGGCTGTAAATCGTAATTTTTCGATCTTCTCTAAGACCTCGTCGGTCTCCTTTGCAAAGAGACCGGATCCATCAAAGGGGAGATTTTATTTCCTGTTTCTATGGTGCTAATCCAGCCTGGTGGATTTTAGCCAGGCGTGGTGGAGTGTTACTACTGCATTGACTACATTTCTTGATGCCACCTCCAATGTGTCCCAAAGCCTTAAATTGAAATACAGCAGTAAGGGACTGTTCTGTACACAATTTACCAATCTCTCTCGGTTTAGCTAGAGGCAAGTTGGGAAGGACTTTTCCTAATTCTGCCCACAAATGGGTGTTGATAACTGGCCATACCGACCAAGTAATTGACCATTCACATGATCATAGTAGCAGATGAGAAGCCTCTATGACCCAATATGTCAATTTGCCTCCCTTCCTTGTCAGAAGGGGTGATACTTGCAAGGTCTTGTTGTATCTTTCTGCTGCAGCAGCCACGACCAAAGAGTTCAGCGTGGGGTGTTTGAAATAAACAGAGCCAGTGTTGGGTGGAAACACAAAAAAGAGTCAATAATATTAACTGGAGGTATAACAGCCGTTTTGCATGTTTTGGAAAAATCTGGAGAGTAAGCTTTGAGCTTTTATTTTTCTCCAACATTTGATATGCTGGATCCTCTTCAGGTTTAGAGATTGGAACAGTCTCAAAGTTTAAAGCTGTTCTAAATCTCTAAAGCAGGCTCTGAAACTGCTTATGCTCCTCGCTAATTATGTTCAGAGCATTACCTGCACTCTCATCATTTGGTGGGGAGATCGCTTCGGTTTCATCAGAAGAGGTTACCCCTTCTTGTTCAACAGAAACCAAGTCTGCTGTGACTTGTTTAGGTGAACTCGGGGGAGATTCAGAGGGAACTTTTTCTTGTTCTCTTTCAGGTTAAGTACGGGTAAGCCCTTGCGGAGGGCTCTCGGCTTTACGTTTCCATTTCTGCTTCTTCCGTAGGTGCTGCTTGGTGGCTTCCTCCATGAACATCAAGTGCTGGTGGTTTGACATCATAGATGTCAAAAGCCCCAGCATCGCAAGATCCCCCAACCTCAAGGAGCAAGGTAGAATCCTCCTTGATGTTGGGTATCTGCTGACGCAGTGAGCTGAACATCCTGGATCTGGACGTCAGTAATTTGCTGACGTCTCTCTTTCGTGAGCTCCTGCAGGTATTTGAACAGGATGTCTTCCCTGATTTGTCAAGCTTCATCATGACCGCTGCAAACATCTAATGATGGCTGAGGGGGAAATTCCTCTCTGCTTCTAATTTCGGACCTTTCATAGGTCAGGAGTTAAACAGTCCCTTAGACGCGGAAAGCCATGTCATAGGATCAAAATGTGACCCGTTATTTCTAGGGTCTACAATTTGTTCATTCTTATCAGCAGATGAGTCTGTATTATAGCTGTATGCTATCATGGCTGTAGGAAACATCTCTCCTGTCATAACCACTTTCCTCGTCAGAAAGTTGAGGGGATACTGAGCATGCTGCCTTTTTAGCAGGCTCTTTTCCCTGGTAGATGTTTTGCATTTAATCTGAGAGGCTGGATCATGAGACGGGCCCTGAACAGAAGGTGAGGAGTTATTTACCTCAGTAGTAGCCTGCCCAACGACAGTCTCTTCAGTCCCTATACTAGGGGCCAGAAGGGAAGTTGGTGCTGATGAGGAGATTCTTTGAAGTCTCCAGCGAGCCTTTTCATTATTCTTTTCCTTTTTTTCCAGGTTCGGCCAACATAGTAACTTGAGGCGTCTGTCTCTTGTTTTATCCTTAAGATGCCCACAATACGGACACTCGTCCTGATCATGGTCTGGTTCTAAACAGAGGAGACACAAACTATGTGGATCCTTTGTAGTAAAGCTCCTGTTACAAGAGCAACATCTTTTTAAACTGTGTTTAGTTGAAGCCATCTCTGAGGAGAAAGAAATTGACAGCTACATACCAACAAGCCGCGGAAGCGGTTAGAAGGAACTGTCACTTGGGGGCAGGAGTGCGCTTATATAGTCCATGGCTCAAGACCACCATATGGCCTTTTGAATTTTGATGAGGTAGGTATGTTCCGGCAGGTGAAGGTCTCATGTGCAACCCAGTTGTGAGAATGGAAGGAGCCACTTGAAGAAGTACTACTCCTTAAACGACATCCCATCCTCTGCGTCATACTCGGGTGAATTAACATACGACTGGAGAAAGCACCGAGACGACAGCATCATGCATGGCAAAACACCATGCCATAACAGCTCCTTCAGTACCTCCTCATTCTTAGAGGAGACTACTCTCAGTCTCTTTCTGTGCACTTTCTCCACATGCTCCATTACACCTCCTTGGCTCCATTTTCTCAACCTTTTTGTCCTTCTTTAGCAGTGCACTCGGCACCTTAAGCAGTATTGTGATCTTTTAAGCAAGTGGTAGCTGCTTTGCTACTTCCAGCAAGCCCTTGGACTCTCTTCAACTCTCACTCCCTTACCCTCAAATACAGCCTCCCTCGCCATGGAAGACAACGACGTGAAAGGATTCAATGGCATCAACAATTGAGGATTCATTGGCAGTTCAGAGTTTGGTCTTACCGGGTTCTTTGACCAACATTATCTCCTTTTGCAGCCTGCTCTGCCAACAGACCTAGCAATCAGGAGGCACCTCACCCTATTCAATACCCTCTTGGAATTAAGAGAGCATGCCTTACAGCCTAAAAGCTCATGATCCTTGCTGTAGGGACGGAGTTCCCCTATTCCAAGATGGTATTGAGGGTGTTGTCCCTTCATTAATTGTAAGTAACCCACCCTCAGGTGGAGATGGCAGAAGGGTTCAAATTAGAGAACTGCCCATTAGAGGGGGCCCGAATGAAAGAGCCAGGTGCAAGACTTGGGAGCACCCTAGGAAAGGCACGGAACGCCCTGAGACGGCTAACTAGGAGAAGATGGAAGGAAGCGCCCAGAGCCTAAGTGGATGTGCTGGCAGGAAGCCAGTAAAAGCATAGCACTTGGGGAGGTAAACCACCAGCCATCGAGTTCAGGAGCAGAGATGATGGGGAGCTGTGGAGTGAACGCTTGTGAGTAGAAAGAAAGCCAAGTGAAGACAGGAGCCTGGGAAGTGGGGCCACCAACCGTGTGAGGCACACTATTGCCACCTGGGAGGCGGGGCTTTGTTAGAGACACTGGGTGAAAACAGACATGCACCTTAATTTCTGTTTTCACCCACTATTATTGGCTGGGAGCCAGGACTGTGATTGGAACTAACTAGAGCCCAGTGAGGCCAGAGTGTTGGTAAAGATTCATAATAGTATATAGTTAATAAAAAGCAACTGGGACCCAAGCAGAGAGAGGCTGAGAGTCCCCCTAAGTCCAGAGACAGTGAAAGATGTCAGACCAAGGGCAAATGCAGCAAGTAAAGGAGCTGCAGCAATGCACTGCCAGGGACAAGATGGGTGTGCTGGGGCCGAGTGCAATTCGGCTACGCTTGCCCAGACAGATTAGACAACTCCTGCAGATCTTTTGTTGGTAGGTTTCAATTGCATACCAAACACCTTTTAAATTCCACTTTTGAAGCCATTCTTGCCTAGACTTAATTTCCTAATTTTCTTATGAGGTCCCTTCTGTGCCTCAAGGGCAAACGAAACACAAGAGTGGTTGGAAGGAACTTGGGGGGGGGGGGGGGGAGTGCTTTTTATACAAGAGGAGCTCAAGACCATCACGATGCACAACCCAGTTGTAAGAATGTTAGGAGCTGGGGAGAGGGAAAGGAGAACAGAGCTAGCCTCCTGTGGGGTTGCCTGCTGTGCTCTCTGCCACGTGTTTGGGGGGGGGGGGGTGCTGCCTGTATTTATTAAAATTTATACCCCACCGTTCCCCAAAGGCTCCAGGCAGTTTACAAGAACAAAAAGCACAAAAAGAAAAATAATAAAGATACAAAATAATATATAGGATGGGCTCATGTGGTAGAAGTTTGAATATGGATTCAAGGCTGGTGAGGGACTAGAAGTGACACACTACCCATTTGTGAGAATTACAGAACCACTGAAAGGAGAAGGATTTAACTGCATTTCTGGGGCTGAAATCCCAGCTACATTGAAATCAAATGCAAAGCTCCCCTGACTGAGCAAGATGTGCTGTGTAAGTCCCGCTAGAAGCGGACTTGCAAGGAGCAAGCAGGCAAGGGTTATTTTCTATTTATTGTTACTTTCGTTTCTTACAGCCATGGCTCTAGGGTCTAGATTACACTGTCAAGAGCAGCATCATTTCACAGGTGCAAGAAAAATACCCCCCCCCCGCAAAGTGGCTCCACGAGGGGAACGAGAGGGAAGAGTCAACCCTGGTGAGAAGGGGTCCCTGTTTCAGACGCCCCCGCAGCACCACCCTGTCCCCCCTGCCCCAGTGGGTGGGGGCGGGGAGGAGCCGCCTCAGTGCCAGCCCCCCATCTATCCATCCCCCGCTCTCACCGAGCAGCCGGTCTCGCCAGCCCCACAGCTGCTCTCCCCAGTCCCGGCCCGGCGCCGACTCCTCTGCCTCCTTCTCAGCCGGAGGCGGCTTGCTCTGCTTCTGGGACTCGCCGCCCTTGGCTCCCTTCTTGCCGGCTCCTCCCCTCCGCATCCCGCCGCCGGCCCCTTCGCGGAGCTGTCTCCCGAGCGGCGGCGGCTGCAACCCGCACCCAGGAGCGGAGCTGGGTTCGGACTCCGCCTCCTCCCCGCTGCTGCTGCTGCCGCTGCCGGGTTCGCGCTCCCTACTCCGCCCGCGCTCCTTGCCGGCCTGGGGTGGCTGCTGGGCGGAGCTGCGAGTGGGAGGCACCTCCTTGCGCCTGCCCCGGCTTGGCCGCACCATCGTCTCGGGAGCCTAAGCCGGGCCTGGCGTAGGGGACGCTCCCAAACGTGCCCGGGCAGCTGCGGCCGCCGCTTCGTCCCACCTCAGCGCTCACGCGAAAAAGGCGGGCTCTGCCGATGACGCGTCCCCGACTCTGGGCAACTGACTCCGCGCCGAATAATCGCTGCCACGCGACCAACCGCCACCCCGTGACGTAGCCGTGGCCGCGCGCTCCCCTGGGACCAGCCCGAACCCTCTTCACTGCATCTGCCCCCAACGCTCCCAGCCTCCTGCTCCTCCCTCTGCCCCCTAACTCCCCTAGGCTGCCCTGCATTTGGCCCGCTCTCCCCCTGCCGAACTCCCCCATACTTGCCCCTTCGCCTGCCCCTCTGTACATGCGAGCCCCTTCCACCCCGCTGCCTCTGCGTCTCCTAATGCTAATCTTATCTCCTCCTGCTCCTGCTCCTCCTCCTCCTCCTGCTGCTGCTGCTGCTGCTGCTGCCCCGGTCCCGTCTCGTCTCCTACTGACCTTCTGGCCCATCTTTAAACCTTATTATAGTCCAACCTCCCCTTATCTCTGCTCCTCTGCACCTGCCCTTCCTGCTTCTAGCCACCCACCTGCTCTGCATCTTCCCAGTCCTGCCCCTTCTTTCCTTAGACTGCCTAACCCTCCCTGCTGCTTTACACCTGCATCGCCTCCCTCTGACCCTCCACCCTGCAGCAGCTGCTTCTGTCTCGGATTCTCATTTTAATCCTTTCCTCCCTCTGACATCTTCCTCCTTCTGCAACTGCCC
>QEPC01014266.1:516058-534152 GCA_003113815.1 Sphenodon punctatus | reverse complement strand
GACAAGGAACAATTGTGTCAGAGTAATTTAAGTCTGTTATTTACATGTATACAAATTGTGTACAGTTCATACAATGAAGTAAAGAATGTGAGTGTAGACATACAATTCCTTGTACACAATGAAGTTATGAAGTTAATTTCTATGTTTTTGGTGTTTATGTTATGTTGCAATGTATGGAGTGGAAGGTTTTTTGAATTGTAATTGTACTGAATTGTGTTTTTGTGTGTATTTTAAGAAAACTCTTGTACATTTAAGTGTATTTTTAAACTGTTCCGTTTTTTGCTTTGGTTAACTGCTGCTCTCCCTTGGAAAGAAAAGATTTCATTTCTAGGGCTGAAATCGCAGCTCCATTGATATCAAAGGCAAGACTGCCCTGACTCCTCCTATATGCAAGGTTGCGTGTGTGTATATTTACACACCTATATTCACGCAACTACTTGCACCCACCCCCTCTAGAAGTAGACTTGCAAAGAGCAAGCAGGCAAGGGGCTATTTTCTATTTATTGTTACTTTCTTTTATTACAGCCATGGCTAGAGACCAGATATTCTCAGCCTGGTGCTTGGGAGCTCTCAGAGACTGTGTGAAACAGCCTGAGACATCAAACTGAATTGCAGATGAGAGAGTTAATCTATGCAATTTAATGCAAAAGTTATGTGCGTGACTGGGAAAAGGTCCAGAACCTCTGCTCTAGGGTCTGGATTGCACCATCTGTCAAGAGCAGCATCATTTCACAGGTGCAAGACAAAAACTACTCCCCGCAAAGTGGCTCCACGAGTGGAACGAGAGGGAAGAATCAACCCTGGTGAGAAGGGGTCCCTGTTTCAGACGCCCCCGCAGCGCCACCCTGTCCCCCTCTGCCCCAGTGGGTGGGGGCGGGGAGGAGCCGCCTCAGTGCCAGCCCCCCATCTATCCATCCCCCGCTCTCACCGAGCAGCCGGTCTCACCAGCCCCACAGCTGCTCTCCCCAGTCCCGGCCCGGCGCCGACTCCTCTGCCTCCTTCTCAGCCGGAGGAGGCTTGCTCTGCTTCTGGGACGCCGCCCTTGGCTCCCTTCTTGCCGGCTCCTCCCCTCCGCATCCCGCCGCCGGCCCCTTCGCGGAGCTGTCTCCCGAGCGGCGGCGGCTGCAACCCGCACCCAGGAGCGGAGCTGGGTTCGGACTCCGCCTCCTCCCCGCTGCTGCTGCTGCCGCTGCCGGGTTCGCGCTCGCTACTCCGCCCGCGCTCCTTGCCGGCCTGGGGTGGCTGCTGGGCGGAGCTGCGAGTGGGAGGCACCTCCTTGCGCCTGCCCCGGCTTGGCCGCACCATCGTCTCGGGAGCCTAAGCCGGGCCTGGCGTAGGGGTCGCTCCCAAACGTGCCCGGGCAGCTGCGGCCGCCGCTCCGTCCCACCTCAGCGCTCACGCGAAAAAGGCGGGCTCTGCCGATGACGCGTCCCCGACTCTGGGCAACTGACTCCGCGCCGAATAATCGCTGCCACGCGACCAACCGCCACCCCGTGACGTAGCCGTGGCCGCGCGCTCCCCTGGGACCAGCCCGAACCCTCTTCACTGCATCTGCCCCCAACGCTCCCAGCCTCCTGCTCCTCCCTCTGCCCCCTAACTCCCCTAGGCTGCCCTGCATTTGGCCCGCTCTCCCCCTGCCGAACTCCCCCATACTTGCCCCTTCGCCTGCCCCTCTGTACATGCGAGCCCCTTCCACCCCGCTGCCTCTGCGTCTCCTAATGCTAATCTTATCTCCTCCTGCTCCTGCTCCTCCTCCTCCTCCTGCTGCTGCTGCTGCTGCTGCTGCCCCGGTCCCGTCTCGTCTCCTACTGACCTTCTGGCCCATCTTTAAACCTTATTATAGTCCAACCTCCCCTTATCTCTGCTCCTCTGCACCTGCCCTTCCTGCTTCTAGCCACCCACCTGCTCTGCATCTTCCCAGTCCTGCCCCTTCTTTCCTTAGACTTCCTAACCCTCCCTGCTGCTTTACACCTGCATCGCCTCCCTCTGACCCTCCACCCTGCAGCAGCTGCTTCTGTCTCGGATTCTCATTTTAATCCTTTCCTCCCTCTGACATCTTCCTCCTTCTGCAACTGCCCCTTCCCAGTCCTAGCCCTCTTTACCTGCTCATTTTTCTGCCTCTTGTACTTTGCTCATTCTCCATTGGGCCCTCTCCTTCCTTGTTTCCCCATTTCTTATCTCCACATCTTTGTCCCTAGACATACATGTACCCTTGCTTTCCCCCCTCTAGTTTGTCTTTGTGCTGCCCAGGGATAATAGCCAAAGGGTAGTAAGGTGTACAAGACACACACACCCCTCTGATATTTTCCACTGCCCCAACCTCTAGAGAAGTAGAATAGCCTTACACTATGTGTAGCAAAATCCTTTCTTGGACTGCTTATTCTAGGGTTGCCCTTGCTGCTGCCCCATATTCCTTGCTTTATTAGCTTTTGTTCTGTTCATTTTAATGTGAATAGGCTTTTCTGTCTAGAACTGGTCTGTATTTTGCAGGGATTTTTCCCTCCACATGCCCATTGTGAGGAGGAGAAAGCACTATTAATTCCCTAGTCCTAATGTTCGGTAGCTGCCAGCCACTGTGAGTATGTCATCTTCCCTCCTGCTCCTGTGTGTTTGTCTGTGGCTTGCATTAGCATTTGTTAAAGATACATTACATCCTAGTTATGTCCACCCACAGCTTTGGGATTTCCTTGCAGCTTCCTCCTCCACCTTCAGACTAAGAATTCCACAAATAAAGCACTTCAGCTGCTTTGAAATGGGATGAGCCCAAACACTCATTATGTAGAATACAGCATGCCACTTGCTGCCTTTGAGATTTATTTTAGAACAGGGCCTGATCCTTATTGATGCATAGCCACTTAAGAGTTCCACTGAAATTAGTAAATAGCAATTTACACTGGCAGTGCATCTACCCAAGGATTTAAATGTGTCTGACTTTCATGACAAAGGATTTCTTTGCAAATGGGTTTTGATGAGACATTTAATGCCTCTATTGGTTTTTAAGAACTCACTCATGCAAACAGCCACATCTTGAGAACCCTTTGTATTACTCTGCTCTACTACAAAATCAAGGAGATTGAGGACACAAACCTTCATCTATTAAAATCAATTGCTCAGCACCCATTGACTTCAGTAGATGGAAGATTGAATGCTCTATCTCTGGATCCTCAAAGTGCTCTGTCAACTACAGCCCTCACTCTCACAAGACCCACTGTCCTGGAGTATTTTACCTTGTAACTTACCCCAAGATAAATGATCTAAAGGTATGTAAGCAGTTCTTTGCTTTGAATCTCCTTTAATCTGTCATTCTGGACTAAACCAATGGTCCACCTAGACCAGGGGGAGCCTGTGGGCCAAATCCATCCCTTGGCTAAAGTGTATCTGGCCTATGTGCAGTCCCTACAAGTGAGCAGTGAAAATGAGATCTTAGGGAAAGGGAGTGAAGATGTGTGCTTGTGATCATGGATAGGGGATAGATCCATGATCTGGACTCGTCCCTTCCTTCTCCTGTTCTGAGCACACTCCTTAAGTGTGTTCCCCCCAGCCCCAACTTCTGTCCTTCCCATGGAGCTTGTATTAACTTTCAAAGTGGCCTGAGGGAGGGGAAAGGTTCTCTACCTTTTTATTTGGCCCCTTTCCAATTCTTGTATCTTTAATTTGTCATGACCTAGTGCCAGTACAATAAAGGTAAAGAATTCTTGTATCTAGCTCATGGCTCTAGTCCCTGGTATTAGGCATTGAAAGAGTGTGGACCCTCCCCTTCCTTACTCCATCCTGAGCACTAAAACCGTAGTGAAGCTTGCACTAAGTTTAAACAGGACAAGAGGGGAAACTTTATCCACCCCTGTTATAAAGGAAGCTAGATTTTGTGGTGCTAGACTCCCCTTCTCCATTTCAAATAGCAGCAGTGGTAGGAGGTGATCCATTGGATCCTCTCTACCCACTCATGGGCAGGCCTTGCCCCTTCATTTCTGCTATTCTGTGTACTGCTAGAACCATTGGGGTGGCAGTAGTGGCATGGAGTCTGTTTGGAGCTGTGGAATCTTCTCCAGCTCCCATCTCCTGCGGAGGGGACCAAGGAGGAATGCAATGGGCCCTATTACAGTCACTATTTCACCATGCTACTGACCCCTCCACATTTCCTACCTTCTAAGGTGATGTGACCCCTATCTTCAACATTCAGTACAGAGGTGCCCAAACGTTTACTCTGGCTTCCCTGTGGTGTTACACCCAAGTAGTACTTTAGATACTTTGTAAGTCTTTGGTGCTGCCTGGGGTCTTATTTAAAACTCAAAATGGGGTCACATTTGAAAGTTTGGGAACCACTGCTACAATGCAAGAACTCTGCTGGTTTGCTCTGTTATCACTCCCAACTTTTTGAAATGTGAGGTAAAACCAAATCATCTGTATGTAGGCTGTTCTTAATTGTTGAGCAAACCGGTTTAATCTAAACCTGAACTCCATTGATTCACAGAAATGATATTTCCTGAGCCAAGTTCAAGTGCTACCCATTATATGTCTCTATCATAAGGAAAGATTGATTGCCCTCCTCTTCTGGAAGGCAAGGTCTCTAGGAGCCATAGCCAACCCCGGTAACTGTCGATAGTCGAGTGAGAACATAGGAGTGGGGGCTGAGCAGGGGTTCTCTGGGGCTCTCAAAGATATGGTGGGCACCTGCCCCACCCCCATGTTGCCTCTGGAGCACGCTTGCCCTGGTTATTACTTATAATTTCTATAGCACTGATCAGTGTTCAAACGACTTTACAATCCTTCTTTAATTCACCCTCACATAGGGTTGCCACCTATGTGTATTTTTCCAGGCCACTTATGGAAAATACATGTTACAAGGCCTGCCTTGGCACCTATGGCATCAATACAGGCCCTGCAACATGTATTTTTCATTAGTGGCCTGGAAAGATATACATAGGTGGCAACCCTACCCTCACAGCCATGCTGTGGCTGTATTATTATTCCCATTTTACAAATGGCTGACAGCAAACCACTTGCCCCCAAGGTTACCCAATGAGTTTATAGTTAAGATGGGATTTAAACCCTGGTCTTCTAGAAACCAAGTTCAACACTATAGATGCTATGGCTCTCTTAACTGACCCCTTGGATCTCTGGTAGGGAATTAGGTCCAGTGAATGGATGATGGAAATACTGACTGGAATATCAGTAAGTCGGTGGTCTATAATTACAGTCTTTATCATAGGAAAATGGTATTGTGGGTATTTGTTGGTGTCTTGATTTTCACAGCTTTAATGAGTTTTGGAGTGCTTCAAATATCTACACTTGTAGAAATGTCATGCTCTACTGCCATCTTTGCCTCTCTTTAATAATATTCAGGCTGCTAAAAGCATCTTCACATTAAGCAGGTGTGAGTATCAAAGGCACGGCAATTTTATATAATGATTTACAAGTGGGGAATCATGCAAGTTACAGCTAAGGCTTATGCAAGATTTTCTACTTCTCTAATTCAAATAGTGTCTGTACTGCCTGATTCAAAGCCACTGGTATGTTACTGAGTGAAAACAGACAAGATGGCAGCGAGGCGGCTCCCTGGGCGGGCCACTGCAGCTGCCACTCCTCAGTTTAGTGGGTGTACCCAGGTGTGAGGGTTGGTGTCACAGGTCCCTCCACACCCTGGGTTGGCCCGGGAAGCTGTCCACATGGGACAGGGACTCCCGATTTCTTGCTGATCAGCAGGATTAGGCCTCGGGAAGAGGTGCTGCTAAACAGCTGATGGGTGGGACCAGAAGTGCTCCCTCCACCCTGTCGGAGGGCATGCACCAAACAGCTGATGGGGGGTGCTGCTCAGGGTCCCCCATCAGCTGTTTGGTATGCACACGTGTGTGCACCTAGCCCACCAGGTTGTGTACTCTGGGGCTGTGTACACATTCCTCCAGTCCCCCCCCCCCCCGCCCCATCAGCTGTTTAGCGGGACCTGGAGTGAGCGCCCTTTTCCAGGTCTGATTGTCCAGCCTTGAGGTGGGGCTAGGCAGGCACATAACAGACAGGAGGGAGACTGTTAGCCTGGGTGGCCGGGCCTTTGCCTGGGCTGTGTCTCCGACCGCTGCCACCCGATGCATCCTGTAGTGGCTGGCAGTCCGCCCCGGGGCAGTAGCAGGTGAATGTCTGGTGGCAACATACCAGATGTGCAGGTGAGTCCCAGGCTAAGGTGGGATATCACGAGCTAAAGTGGGCTAATTGTTATCACTCATTGTCACAGCACAGCTTAAAAAGGTATTTTCATCCTCTGAGATTCGAAAACAGAATTCTAAATGGGAACTCTCACTCCAGTTCTATTGAAAGGAATGCAAGCACATACAAACATTTCAGTTAGGCTCCCAACATCATTTCTCCAAGCTTATTTCTGAACAATTTATTATTATATTTATATTATATTTATTATATTTATAATTTAAGGGCTCATTCACACGTGCAGCAATTATCTGGATTTTAAAAAATTCATTTTTTTCTAGTTCACTGTTAACAATGCCAGTTGCGTTCACATGTGTGCCATACTGTTGTTTCCTACAGCGAAATAACACATTTAGACCTTCTTGGAGTGCGCGCTTACCCACCTGTTCAGTGCGGTTCAATTACAGAAGGTCGCTACCTTGTAAACAAGGTTCTTTGAGATGGCTGCGAACATTCTCACAACACCCACCTTTCCAGCCCCACATGGGATTTTTTTCTTATATGCCTACAAAGAGTTGGAAGGAACTGTCATTCTGAGGGGGAGAGTGCTTTTTATATTAGAGGAGCTCGAGACCATCATGTCGTCTAGTATTTGAATAGGGTGAGCATGCACAATCCAGTTGTGAGAATGTTAGGTACCATCTCGAAGAACCTTCTTTACAAGGTAGCAACCTTCTCATCAGCACATGGGGAGAAGTTGTTTGTAAACAAACAGCATTATCTCCCAGTCAGATTGTGTCCACTGCTGCTGGAGGCAGAGGCAGGTGAGGGATGGGGACTGGAGCCAGGGAGGGGAGGCAGAAGAACTTACTGGGGGAGAAGCTGGCTGCAGCCTGCTGCCCAGCCATGCAAGTGCGGGGCCCCAGCACACTTGGAAGCAGTTGCCTTCACATGCAGAAAATATTTTGCACCAGTTAATACGGAATACACTGTCGCTTTCACACTGCTGTACAGTGCAGATTTATTTCAGTCGGACAGCATAAAAGGTAGGTTTAACTAGCTATGAACTGCGGATTACTTCGGTGCGATATTGAGGACAATATTTCAAATTAGGGACTTCAGACATGCAAGATACATTCAAATTTTGTAAAATTCGGACACAAACTGAACGTCTGAATGCCACCTTGGTCTGGAGAGTGTGGTTGCTGTGCTGGATTTCTTAATCTTGGTTTTGAAAGGGAACCTGGACAACATCTTCAAGAGACAAGTCTGGGAATTAAAATCCATAACTTCCAGTCTACTTCCTACAACATCACAAGCTGTGTTTTCTGCATTGTTCCTGTTATTTTGAAATGTGAATGGCCTAAGTGTATGCCTTTGTTGACAACTGAATCCTGGTTTCTTTAACAATTATAAATGGTACTTAATCTCTTTGTTTTTGAATGTTTATAATGCTTTTTCCTACAGTCATCTAGATGATTGCTTTCAGACTCAGTACATATATACCTATCTGACATTTTCTGAGTTCATAGTTCTGACATGTTACATGTCTGAGGAAGGGCTCTATGTGGCCCCAAAGCTTGCTTACTCTCACCAAAAGCAGTTGGTCCAATAAAAGATATCATCTAAACAGTTTAAGAAATAAAACTTTGAAAGGCATGTCCACAATAAGAGAAAGAAGGCAGCAGGCAAGAAATTAACATTCTTTGCCTGATTCTTCTCTCGCTTATACTGCTGAAAATCAAAAGGAGCTCAACTGATGTAATTGTGTCACTCCATTGGCCTTTCTTGAAGCAACATGGTAGTCAAACTAGACTTAGGGTGAAAACAGACATAATGCTAACTCCACTTTAACACGGCTTTAACATTTCTTATGCATGTTGCAGGGTGCCTATACAGCCCTATAACATGCATAAGAAATGTTAAAGTGGAGTTAGTGTTATGTCTGTTTTCACCCTTCATGGCAGCAGAATCGGGCACACTGACTTCATACAATACTTAACATCATGGTGAAAGAATTCATAATGGCTGGATGAGGTAGATTAGATAGATAGTGTAGCTCACACCAAATTTGCATCTTTTCCCAGGTCTGTGTGTCAGTTTCCTGCAGAAAGCATGCACTAGGCACTTGCAGTTCACCTCAGTCAACAGCTTTATTCTACAGTTCTCTGATATTCCTGATAATTGTAGGGTTCCAGATAGGCAGTGGAATCACTTTTCACAAATACAGATCTCTGACAAATCTCTGAAATGCAGTTTACAAACACAAAACAGAGTTCATCACTCCCAGTCCCCTCTTTCAGGGATCCCCTCTCAACCCCTTCCTGGCTGTGGAGGCACTTTTTTTTAAATACGCATCAGCAGGTGATGAATCTGCTGGCCAGATTTTTGGTACAATTTTATATTTATTTGTTACATATACTTCTTTTGCACACAATATACATCTTTACAAATACATATCGAGTATACCTGACAATAGGGCTGAAACAAATGTCATTTTGTATTCACAAAAATAATTAGCATATATCCAAATTCATCTTCATCACCATTGCAAAAACTATATTAATTTCTTCAGTATCTTTGTTAATGTTTCAATTACTGAGATTATTTTTGTACCAGTCACACTCAGATTCAAACATTTTAAATATCCACCAAATAGTACACTCAACATGAACAAAATACCAAACATGAAGATATCAAAATGAGGGAAGCAAATAACACTTTATATTCTCTTTGTTTCAGTATTTGCACCAAATAGTATTTTCAGCCATTCCTGGCAGCCCCTTATAGTGGCAGTAGGGGGCTTGGGAGGGATCTGAAGGAGGAGCTATAATGACCTTCATCATGTCCAGTAGGCAGTCTTTGTATAGGGTACAGTGTTGAGTAAACAGAATAATAGGGCTGGGAGGAACTACAAGGGTTATTTAGCCTAGCCCCTTGCCATTAAGTAGGATCCAGTGCACCTATGCTATTTCTGAGAGATGACTGTCCAATCTATTTGTAAAGATCTCCAGTGAAGGGGCCTCCATAACCTCCCATGCCAAATTATTACACTGCCTAACTGCCCTGGTAGTTAGAAAACTCTTCCTAATGTTTAGCCTAAATTTTTCTCCTTTAAGCCCATTACTTCTGGTCTTATCCTCAGTGGCCAAGGAGAATAACTCAGCACTGTTTTGCTTTTAGCAGCTCTTTGGCCTTCTGCTGGGCCTGTAAGACCTGGCTGTTTGTCCAGGCCTTCGGGGAAGGGAGTGGGTAGGAGTGGGGGAGACGGGTAGTGGGGGAGAGGGGCGGGTTGGGTTAGGGAGGGTTTGGGTAGGGGTTATTTTAATCTGGGGATTTTAGGTTTTAATTTATTTTAGTTTTTTTTTAAAAAGTATTTATTTATAGTAAAATGTACATGCCGCCCCCTCCTGCCTCAGGCATCTCGGGGCAACTCACAATATCGTAAAAACATTTTAAATATTAAAATAAACTATAATGATTACAATTAAAAACAATATAAAACCCCATCCCCCCCTACCCTAACCCACCCCACCCACCCCATCTCCCTCAGGAAAGGCCTGGCGGAACAGCCAGGTCTTACATTGTCTGTGAAAAGGGGAGGCCGGCAGCCAAGCAGATCTCCAATGGGAGGGAGTTCCACAGCCGTGGCACAGCCACGGAGAACGCCCTCCTCATAGTAGACGCCTGGGGAACCCCGAGGAGGGCACCCCCAGCCGACCGCAGGGGCTGATCCAGGACCCAGAGGGTGAGGCAGTCCTGTAGATAGGCGGGGCCCAAGCCGTTTTGGGCTTTAAAGGTCAACACCATTGAATGTTTGTTTGTCTTCTCCCCTGTCTCTCCCACTGTCCCCTCTCCCTGTCTCCCCCTCCTTGTCTTTTAGATTGTAAGCCACAGGCAGGAACCATATCTATTTCTATGTTCTGTACAGTGCCAGGCATATGGCTGGCGCTATATAAATGTTTATAATAATAATAATACCAACACCTTGAATTGGGCCCGGAAACCTATCGGCAGCCAATGCAGAGAGTGAAGCACCAGCGTAATGTGCTCGCGTTAGCCCATCCCAGTCAAGAGACAGATCGCTGCAGCTTCCGAACCAGCACCGAGGGTAGCCCCACGTGGAGCACATTGCAGTAATGCAGTTATGTGTTTTTAAATGTTGTTAGCTGTCCCGAGATGCTTGTAGCAGGAAGGCGGCATATAAATTTAAATAATAAATAAATTTAGATATTTGAAAACTATAATAATGTGAAGCCTCCCCACCCCACTCCTCCCTCAATCTTTTTTCTAAGCTAAACATTTCCAGTTTCTTCAACCTCTCTTTGTAAGTCACTTGTGGGAAAAGTGGGTGATCAAGGCCAACATCACTGGGAGAGTACCCAAATAAAGGGATATGAATTTGCTTTCCTTAGCACACTGGCATGGTGCTTTGATTTTTAATTCAGGAGGGGACAATATGGACTTGGGTATTTGCTTCCACCTACCCCTTTCCTGGGAACAGGAAAATTACTAAGGATCTTAATACTGTTTCATCCAGACAACAAAGGAGATCTTTGCTGGGAGGATTAGTCCTGTGCCGAGATACCAAAAAAACAGATGCTTGTAATACACCTTGGACTATGGGAATTGATTTTGTTTGACGGTGCAAAGTCCTGGTGAGGGGAGGCTTGGAGGTGAGATTTAAGCCCACCATTGGCAAGTCACACTCTTTTCTTTCTGCCTTGTTTCAGTGCCACTGGCTTAGTGCAGTCCATTATTACAATAATCCCTCCCTGCGTTGTACATACCAGTTGGTTTGGCACAGTCATGCTTAAGCTTGAGGGATGAACAACATCTTGGGCTCTATGTCTCTGAATACTCAACAGTAATGCAAATTACAGCATAGAATAAGGTTATTCTGAGTTATTCCCCATGGTAGCATCGCTATAGATAGCAGTAGACTTATCACTTGTGAATGATGCCACTCAGTTTCTTCACAGTTGTGAAAGTTCATCAGCTCTTAGACACCAACTTCTGCCGTCTGTTGCTGTTGATCCCAGTAGTTGCTAAATATGTGCACGCTGTCTGTATTCATCTTCTTAGGGTGTTTACTGCAAGTACCCCGTCAGCAGCAGTCAAGAATAGATGAAAAGACTAAAGAGTTTTAGATAACAAAGCACAATACTCAAAACGAGGTATTTGATCCATAGAATGATCCACAGAATTTGGCAAGCATCTGTGGACACCAGTAGTACTTGTCAGTTTATCTAGAATGATTATGATTGTTATTGTTCACTTGCAGACTGAGTCTCAAAAATATTGAGTACTCACAACTTCCATATAAGCTTTAACCCTCACCTACAAAACACTATTGAAAGCCTTTCCCCTTCCAGAGGTCAATTTGAAAATCAGTACAAGTTTGAAGGGCTCCATAAAAGTTGGGGGTGCCTAAACAGTGGACTCAATCACATGCTGCATAGACTGTGCACATGTGTGCATGCGCAGCTGTGCACAAACTGCGTGGATTCGCATTGTGGGCACATTGCCCTGCGGAAACCACGCCATCTGCGGGGCATGGGATTGCAGCCAGTATTCTCAGGAAGAAGAGGGTCCAGATAATAGGGTGTTTTTAGACAAGCACCTCCCTATACATTCACCCAGCCGTCATACATGTTGCAAGGCCGCACTGGCACCCTGTGCAGCCCTGCAACATGCATGATGGGTGGGTAATGGGTGAGGAGGCGTTTGTCTAAAAACACCCATAGATTTGTGCCATGGCTCTATGCCCTATCCTTGAGTGCATGCCATCATCTGTTCCAGTACCAGACCTACTGATATATATGATACAGGGAGGGATTTAGTGCTTCAGGGTAGGGACCAGAAAGGGACCAAATTAAAAACTAGTCATGGGCTGTATTTGGCCCCCTGACCTGAGGTTCCCCACTCTTGCATTATATGATTTTCTAAGGGTCCACAACGTAGTTTAATTTCTTTAAGGTACTGCAAATGTTAACCTCATTCATCAATATAATTTCCAAGTAATTGAAGTAAAAATTGAACAGAGACACAATGGAATGGCTGCTGGAAGTGTGTACAATCAGCATTAGTGCACTCGTGCATCATAATCTTGGCCTTTTTGTTTGTTTAAAATTTACATTTTTCAAAAACACTCCTCATGCCACTTCATAATACCATATTAATTTTTCTACCTTCCTTTTATTATTTAGCACTTTCAGTATTTAGAGTGCTTGTCCTCATGTACTTCACCCTCACAACAATCCTATGAGGTAGGTCACTGTTATGCCCATTTGACAGATGGGGAATTGAGACTAAGAAATAGTGACTTGCCCAAGGTCACCTAGCAAGTTCATGACTCAAATGGGATTTGAACCTTGGTAAAGGTCAGCACTTCATCCATTAGGCTACACTGGCGCTATGGTTTTTTGATTTATAGATCAAATTAATGTTCTTAATAACTAAAATCAATAGTTTTATCATCTAGATCACCCCTTTCTTAGCTTCTTCATGACACCTTCCTTCCCTGACCTATCCACAGCATGCTCTCCCATCACACCTTTTCAGATCCACGAGTTTTGTGTTAGTTTCACTGCACAGGAGGAGTGAACATAATGTGCATTCACCAGGGAATCTAGGCAACTGTAGACTGTGACCACACGGAACCAGATGTTTGTGGGACCCTACAGAGGCCCTACTACATGAATAAACTTGAAATGACAACATGAGTGTGGGAAGCACTGACAAAGTATAGACCCACGGAGTCTCAAATGTGGGGTGCCTTGGCCTCTGGAGGGCCCATGGCAAATCAGGAAAGCGCCCTCCACACAATTAAAAAATAAGCACATCTCAAGGGACCGGGGGGAAGATTCTCAGCTCAAATTGGCAGAGCTACACTGATTTCATGTGATTACATACATTGATGCCAGCTCAGGATGTTACTGTAGGCAAGATAGTTGGAAACAGCTGATCTGGCTTAGATCAAGTCTCAGTAAGAGTCGAAAGTTTCACTATTTGATAAATACTTTGCTTGTAGCTGTTCAAGGTCGATTAACTAGATCACATTTGTAAGCAGGCACATGTGAATGTTCTTGTCAAAAATTGAATCTGTGTGCACTTGTGATGCTTGCATGCAATTTCATTACATGGTATCTGGTTATTTGGTATTTGTGGCATTCTCTAACATTGTTTCTGTCATCTCTAGCCTTACTGGCTTAGATCAAACCAGTAAACAATTTTTTTAAAATTAACAGTTGTTTTAATGTTAATTAAAGCCAGTGGACAAACCAAAATAGAAATAAAAAGTCAACGTAATCAACTAAGTGAAGTTGAACTCATCAAAGACAAACAAACCAAAGTCAAAGTAACAACATGAACAGAAGTCAAACTTAAACCAAATTCCAAAGTTCTCCAGGGATGCAAATTCAAGTATTTGTTACAAAAAAACAAGAAATTAAGCCAAAGTAATTCAGAAGATGCATTTTACTGGACCAATTTCTGCTAGTGAGAGCATGCAAGCTTTTGAGCTACACAGGCTACGGGTATAGCTATAATAGAGACAGGCAGTGAAACGACACCTGGGCCCATGAGCCTGGGTGGGCCCACAGTAGGGTTGCCATACCGTCCCCTTTAATCCTGATAGCTTATGAAAAATACATGGTGCAGGGCTGCATCAGTTCCACTGCATTGGAACCAATGCAGCCCTGCACCATGTATTTTTCATAAACTGCCAGGATTAAAGGGGAGGTATGGCAACCCTAGTCAACACTGCCTGCTGCATCTGCATTTCCTAACACTGGAAGGTGGGGTCAGGGATGTGGTGGGTATTCCATCTTCTGCATCAGGGCCAATTCCAACCAAGCTATGTGTAATAGGGATAGGCTGCCTTACAGAGATTGACCCTTTAAGAGACTAATCTGTGACTATAAAACACTGTGTATGCCTAGTAACGCTATAGAAATAAGTAGTAGTAGTAACGCCAGACAAAAAGGTGCATGTGCAATCCCTGCACAGCTGTGTAAGCCTCTACAGCCTGAGGTCTTGAGTACAGCCAGTTGGGCTTGGGTGTGGCCATGCCAGCCTGAGAACTTAAGAGGAGCTTGGAAGCTCAGTTAGGGGAGACATGGTGCCTGGCCAAGCGGGGGGCCTTGAAGTAGATGCCCATGTGGAGGACTGTGGGATACCTGGCTGGGAGAGGTTGTGCCTTGCCCGGTAGGACCTACTGAGGAGGTACCCAGTGTGACTATACTGGACTGTATTTGTATACAGATGGACTTATTGGTGAAGGGCTGAATAGCACTGTTAGTAAAGAGCACATATGGCAAAGATCCTGCTTGGGCTGGCTCATTACAGAACTTGATCCTACAAATATGCACCCGTTGGGGAACGTGAGCCCAGCGCCTGCCCAGCCGAGAGTCACCCTGACACCTGGAGCCGCAACCCAGCACACCAGCACACCTGGGACCAAACCAGCGGCGATCCCCGGCGCTGAGAAAGGGGGCGAAGCCCCGTGCCGCTCAAGGAATTAAAGCAGCCGGGCTGCCTACGGCACCGTGAACATGAGCCCAGCGCCTGCCCAGCCGAGAGTCACCCTGACACCTGGAGCCGCAACCCAGCACACCAGCACACCTGGGACCAAACCAGCGGCGATCCCCGGCGCTGAGAAAGGGGGCGAAGCCCCGTGCCGCTCAAGGAATTAAAGCAGCCGGGCTGCCTACGGCACCGTGAACATGAGCCCAGCGCCTGCCCAGCCGAGAGTCACCCTGACACCTGGAGCCGCAACCCAGCACACCAGCACACCTGGGACCAAACCAGCGGCGATCCCCGGCGCTGAGAAAGGGGGCGAAGCCCCGTGCCGCTCAAGGAATTAAAGCAGCCGGGCTGCCTACGGCACCGTGAACATGAGCCCAGCGCCTGCCCAGCCGAGAGTCACCCTGACACCTGGAGCCGCAACCCAGCACACCAGCACACCTGGGACCAAACCAGCGGCGATCCCCGGCGCTGAGAAAGGGGGCGAAGCCCCGTGCCGCTCAAGGAATTAAAGCAGCCGGGCTGCCTACGGCACCGTGAACATGAGCCCAGCGCCTGCCCAGCCGAGAGTCACCCTGACACCTGGAGCCGCAACCCAGCACACCAGCACACCTGGGACCAAACCAGCGGCGATCCCCGGCGCTGAGAAAGGGGGCGAAGCCCCGTGCCGCTCAAGGAATTAAAGCAGCCGGGCTGCCTACGGCACCGTGAACATGAGCCCAGCGCCTGCCCAGCCGAGAGTCACCCTGACACCTGGAGCCGCAACCCAGCACACCAGCACACCTGGGACCAAACCAGCGGCGATCCCCGGCGCTGAGAAAGGGGGCGAAGCCCCGTGCCGCTCAAGGAATTAAAGCAGCCGGGCTGCCTATGGCAGCGCCGTAGGCACGCGCCTAGTGCGCGCGCCGAAGGGTCGCGCGCAAAAGGGTGCAAGCCCTTTGGCGAGCCCTTGGGAGAGCTGCGGAGAGCGGGCTGGCTACTATATGCAAAGTGCGGGAGCTCCGAATATCCACTGAGCTATGGAGCATAGTGTAAAATCATGGAGACAGACAAGGATGGATCGGTTTTTACATAGAGAAGGCCAGATCCTAAGAGTAAATCCTGAAGCTCTCCCAGAGGTATCTGGTAATTTCTATCAATCCCTTCAAAGCCCCCGTGATTTACATTTAGCCCCGGAGGAGGCCTTGCTGGGAGGTCAGTCGAGCTCAGAAGTCCCGCGGGGCCAGACTGCTCCTGATGAGATTATCAGTGAGACTGGGGGCCATGTTCTTAAGGATGACAATTGACTGGCTGCCTTTCTGACAGATCATGTTCTCCTCACAGCTGAAACTCTGGAATTTATGTTTGTTAAGTTGGCTGTTGTACAGGATAGGCTGGACATGATTACAGATCGATTATCAGTTTCTGGTAATCCCGGGGGGGGGTCATACTCTTAGAGGGCCCGGGGGCCCAGGTGTGGCAGAAGTAAGGAATTCTTTGAAGGTGCCCCGGCTGGGGCTAAACCAGGGGGCTACAAAGCCTGTCTTGACCAACGCCTACCCTCTAGGGGTTTCTAGGGAGGTTTTTTCAGAGAAGGCGGAATCCTATGGGTTGCTTCCATTCTCCTTAATTTTTACTTTTACTCCTCCTAGAGGGCGGCGAGCCCTTTCGTGGGCCTCCCCACGTGACTTGGCCGAATACCTTAGACCTTTATTTTTAGATGACGTTATTACTAGTAAAGATATTGTTTCAGTTGACTATTTGATGCATTCAGAGAATAAGCAGGTGTTATTGGTCACTTTCACATCTGCTAGACTCCCAGAGCTTTTTTAAGCTTATAAATCTTACCTTGAAGACCGGGCTATAGGCATTAGCAGGGTTTTCCATTCTGCTCCCAGACAGGGAAGGGGTTTGGCTGGGATTGTGCAAGACCCGCCCCTAGGAGCCGGGGGTGAGCCAATTGTGCCTCAGCCCTCGGTCTCACTCCCTCCACAAGAGTCACTTGGGGCGAGAGCGGCTTTGGAAGCGGCTCGTCCCTCTGTGCCTCGATGTAGGATGGTTCAGGCTCGTCCATCTGTAGTTGCAGAGAGGAGGGCCCCCCACTTACGGCCCGATATTAGAGAGAGAGCCCCTGATCCCTTAGGGTGGGGAGAAGTGCGCCCTCCTTATCCTGATGGGGGGGCCGAACCTGTGGCGGCCTCCAAGCCACCCCAGTTCCGCTCTTTGCACCGGCTGGAGGCCCTATATGTACAGCTGGAAAACATCAAAAGGAGACCTAGCCAGCTAGGTCAGATAGGGGTTTGTCGGGAGGCTTCCCCTAAAACCCCTCCTACGGCCATTCCCAAAACCCAGAGTAGTCCAGCTGTTAGGATTGCTAGATCTTCAGTCATCCATTCTTCCACCTGGCTTCCCCACCAGAGGACAGCCATGGATATTAGATCAGAATTGGAAGAGGAGTGCCTGTTGTTCCCGAGGGGTACAGCAAAGGTCACCCTAACAGAGACCTTGATGCCCCAATTCGATCAGGGGTCCCCATGCACTGATTGGCAGGGGACGGATGGTCCCAGGGGAGGGCTAGGTAGTGCTCCCCTAGTGGCATCTCAGGGGGAGCAGCTTTTTTCTGGCTCTTCTATACCGTTGGAGGACCCATTGGCAGGAGCTCATTTGGGTTCCTCCGAGGGACTCCAGGAATTAGCTGCCCGAAAATCACCTAACGGGGGTGGAAGAGTGCTAAGACCACGACCTAAGCCCCTGGGACGGGAACTAAATGACTGGGGAGGGGCTCGCATGGTATGGGTTCCCTCCTGACTTGGAACATTTCGGGATGGAGGGGCCATTATAAAGATCCCGATTTTTGGCAATGCTTGGAGGGGAAAGATATTGTACTTCTCCAAGAAACTTGGCTTTCGAATCCCCCAATTAATGGTTACTGGAGAGGATTTGAGACCATTTGGGTGGATGCCCTTGAACCTAATACCCATGGTAGGCCTAGTGGGGGGTTGGCCTTATTTGTTGCTACCACTCTCTCCGCAACTGTGGAATGTTTGGGTTCTATTAAGGGATGTTTTTTACTAGTATGCTGTAACTTCCCCGACGGGACAGCTATCTTAGTGGCCAACGCATATGTCCCCCCTATGTATTCCCCATACTACAACCCTGACATCTGGAGTCACTTTAGGGACCTAATCCTTGTTGCTTTAGATAGGTATCCCAAGGCTCTGTTTATTTTTGGGGGTGATTTCAATGCTAGGATGGGTAATCCCGCGATGGCCCCTACCTTGGTCAGACTAGAGGATTCTGTTGACCCCCTGAATATTCCCTGCCGCCAATCCATGGATTTGGTGACGAGTCCTAGGAAAATCCAGCTGGAGGAGTTGATGGCGGAGTTAGATCTAATCATACTAAATGGAAGAGTGAGAGGAGACGAAGTTGGGAATTTTACCTTTCACTC
>QEPC01014266.1:452767-496386 GCA_003113815.1 Sphenodon punctatus | reverse complement strand
GGGAGGCAGATAATTAGTTTCGTTTCTTGCAAGCCTCTCCACCCCTGGTGCCTGGAAGTCTGCTCCTCAGTGACTGACACCTCCCTGTAATGTTTGACCTTCCAGTGAACCTTTTTTTGCCACCTGAACTCATCCAAACGCGATCCGAACTGTTCGGCCATTTCGCTGTTCGGTTTGTTCGGGTTCGAGTTCGGTCGTCCAAACAGGCCGAGTTCAGGCCGAACTCCAAACTGCCAAACAGCGTTCGCCCATCCCTATTTGTATCAAGGAAGGCTAAAGATTGTAAGCCAGCCTCCAGATGTTAGGTTGGGCACTCTGCTGCCTTATGAGTGAGTGACACTGCCCCACAGTCTGAGTTGTGAGGAAGTCAGGTCGTGTCAGTACATAGTTATAGGAACTCTGGTCAAGCCAGAAAGCATCCAAGTAAGTCTGGTCCAAGATCTATGGCTACATGGACAAGGAGGTGGATACAGTGATAGACACCTGAACAGGGTTGTTTTCCTATTGATGCCGCCACTCCATAAAAATATAATTTTGGCTCTCTGGGGCTGCCGATCATCCAGTCATGATAAGGGGACAAGAGCACTCTTGCCGAAAAGCACATGAGCTGCCTTAGCAAAAGGGTGTTGAGAGATCAACTGTGTTATCATCCCCTGGTAGTGGGGTTCTTCCCTCAAGTTCAAGTATTAGATCTTTAAGTTGGTGCAGAATGTTCCTCTGACTGGCAAAGTAGCAGATTGGTTTCACCTGTCACAGCTTTTAAGAGTAATGACATCAGCACCTCACTGGCATGGAATATAACTCAAACAATTATATTTGTCCACTCAAATAACCTCTTGTTGACAAATGGGAAGGACAGTCCGCCACTGTTAAAATCAATGACTTTAGACTGAAGTCAAGTTTTGCCTTCGCTGAGTTCAAGTTTTGCCATTGAGTTCACATCCTGAACATTGCCAAAATGTGTCATTTGTCTATATCACCAAAATCTGTCCCTTCTTGTCTGAACACACTACTAAAACCCTAATTAATTCTCTCATCACATCCCACTTATAGACTACTGCAACCTGCCTCTTACAGGTCTCCCGAGCCACTTATCTGCACTACAATTTATTCAAAATTCAGCCGTGAGACTCATCTTTCTTGCACACCGCTACAACCATGTAATCTCTCCCCTCAAGTCACTACATTAGCTCTCCATCTGCTTCTACATACAGTTCAAGCTTCTCCTACTCACCTACAAGTGTCTTCATGCTGTAGCTCCTCAGTACCTCTCCTCTCTTATCTCCCCCTTCACCCCTACTTGTGGCCTCCATTCATTGGGCAAGATGCTCTTATCTGTGCCTTTCTCCTCCACCACCAACTCCCGACTCCATGCTTTCCACCTTGCCGCACCATATGCTTGGAATAAACTTCCTGAGGTGGTGCGTCAGGCTGCCTCCTTGTCCATATTCAGGTCCCTCCTAAAGGCCCACTTCAAATCACTTTTAAATCATGAAACCAGGCCCTATCCATATCATAGCCTTGTTGATTTCAACCATGTTAACTGAAATAAACGTACTGAATACCTGCATCCTGTAGTCCATTATTCATAAGACGACTCTTATTTGTAGTTGTCTGTGTCTTTGTATCTTGATTAGATTGTAAGCTCCATGGAACAGGGACTGTCTTTATGTTGTGTGTATTTGTACAGCACAGTATAAAGATCCCTCCCTGTATACATTCATTCTTCTCCCTCCCTCCCAACTTTCAAATCCTTCCTGAAAACCTACCTCTTCCATCAGGCTTTCCCTGCACATCATGAATGAAACTGCTTCCTCTTCCCTCCCTTCTTCAGAATCTCTTCCCCATAACTAAGATAAGTACTTGCACCTGCATTTTCTCAACGTCATGAATGTATATTTGTTTCTCCTGATGTTTACCTCTCCCTTGTCTCCCCCTTCCTTGTCTCTCTGATTGTAAGCCCTTTCGGGTTAGGGTTGTCTATAACTACTGATTGTACAGTGCCAGGTACACTATTAATAATAGTAGCGCTATAGAAATCATAAGTAGCAGTAGTAATGGGTGAAGGATTGAGTCCTGAGTGTGGCAGCTGCACCTGCCAGATCACAGATCAATATTTTGCAAAGAAAGACATATGCAAGGATAATATACTTCAACACACAACTTCGATGCCGCATTTATTGCAGTGGGTGAATCAGAGGTTGTGGAAGCCCCACCTTCTCCGGTTTTGTGGAATCAATTTCAGTTGGTGTCGTCCGCTGGGGCAGGGGATGTTCTTGGGGCTGTTAGGGCCACCTTCTGTGAGCTTGACCCTTGCCCGTCCTGGCTGATCAAGGTGAGCCGGGAGAAGGTGCAGCTGTTGCTGCCGGAGTTATCAGTGCCTCCATTTGGGAGGGCAGAGTGCCGAGCTGTCTCAGAGTGGTGGTGTGGCCTCCAGTAAAAAAAAGCACTTGATGTTGATTCCCTCATCAGTTATTGGCCAGTCTCTAACCATCCCTTTTTAGGGAAGGTTTTTGAGTGGGTGGTGGCCCAGCAGCTGCAGGGACATCTAGACTGCACTGGTTATCTGGATCCCTTTTAGTCCGGTTTTTGTCTGGGTTATGGCACGGAGACTGCGCTTGTGGCCTTGGTTGATGACTTTCGCCATGAATTAGATCTGGGTCATTTGACCCTGCTAATTTTGTTAGGTCTGTTGGCTGCTTTTGATGCCCTTGACCATGAGATGGTGACTTGCTTGCGGGATCGAGCTGGAGTGGGCGGAATCGTCCATGACTGGTTCCGCTCCTTCTTGGCCGGGAGAACTCAGTGTGTGGTGCTTGGGGAGTGTTCTTCATCTCCACGGGACCTCACGTGTGGTGTCCTGCAAGGTTCTGTTCTGTCCCCACTCTTGTTCAACGTGTATATGCAGCCACTTGGCAAGGTCATGAGACGGTACAGGGTGTGGTGTCATCAATATGCTGATGACACCCAACTCTACCTCTCGTTTTCATCTGACCCAAACCCAGCAATCTTGGTGCTTACCTGATGTCTGGCAGCTGTTGGGGATTGGATGAGGGCGAGCCGATTGAGGCTGAATCCCGACAAGATGACGGTGATGGTGGTGGGAAGGGCAGTGGATGTGGCGGTTTCCATCACTGATGGGGTCCGCCCTCCACTGGTATCCCAGGTCTGTAGTCTGGGCATGCTCCTTGATCCACAGCTCCACCTGGATTTCCAGGTGGGGGCTGTGGCGAGGAGTGTGTTTCGCCAATTACATCTGGTGCAACGGCTTCAGACATACATTTCAGATAGTGACCTGGCCACCATCATCCATGCTTTCATTACCTTGAGATTGGACTAGTGCAACGCACTGTACATGGGGCTACCTATGGTGACAGTCCGGAGACTGCAGCTAGTGCAGAATGCTGTGGCCCATCTCCTTACGGGGACGGCTTGCCATGAGCACATTACACTGGTGCTCTGGGCTCTGCACTGGCTGCCTGTAGTCTACCAGGCCCGATTCAAGGGATTGGTTTTGACCTATAAAGCCCTATATGACCGTGGCCCAACTTACCCGTGGGACCGCCTTACTCTCCGTGCTCTGGAGCAGCCTCTGTGGTCTGCTGGGGGCGCCCTTCTCAAGGTCCTCCATGTGGCCCAGGGGGCCACTATGGAGAGGGTGTTCTCAGTGGAGTTCCTAGGCTGTGGAACTCCCTCCCAGTGGAGGCCTGGGTGGCCCCGGATCTCCCCTCCTTCCATCGTATCTGTAAAAGCTGGCTGTTCTGCCTGACTTTCGGCGAGGGAGATGGGGTATAGGGTGGGATGGGGGGAGGGTAAGCGGGGTGGTTTGTGTTTGTGCCTTCCCTTTTTATTGTATTTTATGGTTTTATTGATTTTATATGTTTTAACATTGTAAGCCGCCCCGGACTGCTTGGAGCAGGAGGGGCAGGATATTAAATAATTTTATAAATAAATAAATAAATAAAAATATAAATGTGTAACAGCAGTATCCCTTATTGGTAACCTAGCACAAGCTAAGAGAGATGCTAAAATCGCTGCATGACTTACAGTTCTTAGGGTAAGAAGGTCATGAAGGGATTTCCATGTGGGATGTAGGACAGTACAGTCAACTTGCTGATACATTCAGAGTAAGTGTGGTGAGTCAGATGTCTGTGCCTACTGGTAACTTCCATGGAAAGCAGACAGTACAGAAAGGTGTCTAAATGATACTGCATTCAGCAGAGTTGTGAATGAAAACTTCTATCAAAGCAGTACCATATTCTACAAAGAAGTCAAGTTCCAGGTGGCTTTAGTAGTCTGCTTTAGCTAGTGAAAAATCAGAGTCCCAAATGACACTAACTGAATTCCAAATCTAAAGGAATTACTGCCATGCTATCTTAGGCCCTTTTTACATGGGCCACATGTGCGGCTGGTCCGTGTGCGCTGGGTGGGGGAGGGTGTAAATGGGTGCACACCCATCTACACCCACACCCACCCATCCCCACACGCGGAGGCACCTCCATTTTTGCCGGTGCCTCTGTGCGTGGGGATGGGTGTGCATGTGTGTGCATGGGAGCGCTCACATCCACCCCCGCAGGATTTACATGGGTGTCACCCACGCCTGAACACCCAGATTCCTGAGTGTTCAAGCATGGGTGCCGCCCATGTAAAAAGGGCCATTGTCCATATCGCCTATTGCTTGCAAGATGTAAGAGGCAAAGAGAAAGTAGTTCAGATGATATATTTTATTAGACCAATTTCTGTTGGTGAGACTATATGTTTTATACATTGGTGAAAGTATTTCTTTTATTGGACCAACTTCTGTTGTGAGATTATACACACCAACAGAAGTTGGTTGGACTGACTTTCTTCTAACAGAGGTTTGTCCAGTAAAAAGAGTTGGTATACTTTTTTAGGGGCCTGCAGTACTTACCTCTTTCATTTTCAGGGTTAAAAACCCATCCATTTTTTGGGTTTCATAAAAAACCCTTTTTTTTCCGTTGACTTTTTTTCGTTTTTAACATAATAATAAAAAGATCACTGGACCGGTCCGATGATGCAAAATATTTGTGTATGTGAGCAGAACTGAAATTAATATCAGCAATGAGTATTGTATCTGACAATTTCACTGGTGGAATCCAATGAAATGGATACAAACCTCTATTCATTTTGTCTCCCCAAACTACTAACTATTTCAGATATTTTGTTTCAGTCATTTTGGTATTTTTGTTTTGGGTATTTGTTTATCTGATTTTGGTCATTCCGGTGCTATTGCTTAGCACTTTTTGTTTCAGTGGCAGATATCATTCGGATATTTGGAAGGGTATCCAGAAATGAAACTCATTGTTTGTTTCAGTTCTAGTAAAACTTCTATACAGAATCTTCTGTATTAAAGACAAAATTCTTCACAATTGAAACCCTCTACAGTTATGTTATTCTCAGAGCATGAAATTTGCAGGTGCCTGGGAGCCACTGGTGCCCAAATAACTGAGTCTGGCAACTGGTTCAGGGGTGTAGTGGGGCAAGAACAGCTTAGTATGAGATAAAGTCTGGTGAGTGATTTTTTTTTTTGGCTCCCGAAGTTTGATCTGAAATTTCATGCCCTGCTATTCTACAAATACCACTTTTGCTTTTTTTAAATAGTCAGGACTAGATCAAGCTGATGCAAGTCTGCATTGCTCCCTGGCTTTAGTGGATCCACAACAATTTACACTATGCGATAATTTGACTTGGTCTTTCTTGTGTCCCTGTTCCCCCAATTGCTTTTTGTATTCTCCTTCAATTGCAGTATAAAACCAAAATCCAATAAAAAGGGTATCACATCTTCCATTTGGTTTGAGTACAGAAGTTGGCAATGTTTCTTGTCTGGTGTACTAAAATAAGGCCCTTGTCTGTAATCTGTAAGTCATTTGTACCAGTTGCATGAGCTCAACTGCATGACCTATATTTATTGAGCTTCAACACCATCATTTTAAAAAATAGATAGAAAATTCTTGTAGATAAAACCTATTTACATTCATATATGCCACTCAGATATGTATTTACACTGAGTTTGAAAACAAACAGCCAAATCCAACCTGAACATAGCTCACAGGGTGTACAATTACTGATATTTGAATGCCTTTCCCCAAATACATATATGGCTGAACATCAAAGAGGTGCTTGTTTTCACCAATCAGAAATAGCACAGTCTCAGAATGCACACAGTCTAGATATATTCAGGCTTTGAGAGAACCTGCATCTCCTGTCCTTCAGTTCTGTCTCTGAAAGTCGCCAAGTTTCTTGATCTTCTCTCCCTAGAGAACAGAAATGATAAAATTCAGTATCTCTCTATATTAAAAGACTAATGGGGGTTTGATTTGGATGACCCTTGAGGTCCCTTCTTGTCTTAAAAACTCTAAAATTCTATTACTCTCTGCACCAGGATTTCCGCAGTTGTAGCCCACAGATCACTGGTGGGCTGCAAGGGCATGAAAAGTGGTCTGCAACTGACCTGCAGAATTGGGAATGGCTTCAGTCTATGCTAGTGGGGACCAAAGCTGTTCATTTTGTACAGCCCCGGTCATCCCACAAGGAGCATACAGTGGTCCTCGGCTATCTCTGGCAGGTGCATAATGGTCCATGAGAAATTGAGGACTGATGGTCATCTGGCGTAAGGAGCATGGAGAGTGGGCATTTGGAACATGAGTGGATGTTATGGTCTTGAGTCAGAATCAGGGCCATGCATGGATTCAGAAGGCGAGTCAGATGTGGGGGATAAGAAGCAGGGCTGGGTTTATGGCAGGGAAGATCAGGAGAGGGACCCAAAAGTGAGGCAGCCTCATGGTCAGAAACCAGTGGTGGACCCTAAGACATGGAGTCAACTGAAGCAGGGGCAGAAAAAGGGGGTAAGAATAGGGGTGAAAGGGCAAGGCAAGAACAGGGGTGAGTCTGTAATAGGGATGTGTAATAATTGGTTTCATTTTTATTAGCTTAAAAAAATTAAAAATCACTGCACATGCACAAAATGGCCACCAGGCTATTCTGTGCATGCACAGCCCTTTTCCAAAATGGCGCTGGCAGCATTGCCACCGTTTTGGAAAATGGCACACATGCGAAGGATGGTCCTGAAGGCTATTTTAATTAAATAAATAAAAATTAAAAAACCACTGGCTCTGGACCATTCTGCACATGCGTGCCCTTTTACAAAATGGTGGCTGCAGCATCGCTGCCATTTTGGAAAAGGGCAGCCAGTCTGCACATGTACAGAACGGCAATGGTGGACATTTTGTGCATGTGCAGGGAATTTAAATTTTTTAAAAAATAATTATTACTATTTTAAATGAAATATTAAATTAGAACAAATGGGGTTTTATGAAACCCCCCAAAAGAGATGGGTTTTTAACCCATAAAATGAAAATTTACAAGGTATGTGCTGCACACCCCTAGTCTGTAACAGGGATAGCTAAAAAAGGGACTGTGGGACCTTTAAAAGGCAAATACCTAGCCTAAAGCTAGGCTGATGAGTCTTAGCTGTGTAAGGGCACAGCTGGGATACAAAAGGGCTGGAAAATATGGTCTTAGATGGGCAGCTGAGAGGAAAGGACCTAGCCTAGATCGCTCCCAGTTGGAAGGAAACAACAAATGTAAGAGGAGAACGGCTGAGTAGAGCTTTCTCTGGCAAACTGGGAGCTGGAGTGGGAATCCTAGCTCTGACACAAAACCCAGGAAGCAAGCAAGGAGACAGGCTTCGGTGGAAGATTCAGGTGGGATCATTCCTATTTTCTACACTCTGGGAGAAGGGTTGATCAGAGACTCTGTTCTCCAGAGAGCCTAATGAAGGTGGAAAGGCTCAGAACATCTTGGTGGAGACAGACTGGCTAAAAGGGAGATTTGGAGGCCAGATTCCTAAGCTCCCCAGAGTACTCGGAGCAAGAGACATTTTATGCAGCAAAACTGAGACTTGATGAGCCATATTGCTACTAGGACTATTGTGGAGATTATGTGTGCCGGGCTTTGATCTAAATTCCCTGAGCCTGACAGCGCTTTCTGGCAGGATGACACTGGCTGTCCAGCCACAGAATCACTGGGTGTTTTTAAACGAGATGCCCCCACACATGGCCACCCAGGAGCCACTCATCCGACCGCCTGTCTGAAGGCGGTGCACGGGAATGCGCACTCCTGTGAGCCACACAGAACCCATTCATGGTGCAATGCCGAGAAATCCAGAGCGTGATGTTCAGGACAAGTCAAGAAAGTGTGTGGTGCCCACACATCCCCATCCCATATGAACGTGGGTGGGCCCCCCCACACCAGCAGACTGGTCTGCCGCTCATAGGCACTGTGAGCGTGGGACACAGCTGTGACATGTCACAGGAACTGGCTATGAATGCTGGAGAGCCTGGGTCGTCCAGTGCTCATGCCAGGACATGTTAATTTCAAAGGCCAGTCCGGACACATTCCCTTCTCCCATCATCCATGGCACGGGGAGTGCGAGGCAGCTGCTGCACTAGCCACACTGGGAGCTGCCTGTGAAATTCCCTCCCCACACATTCTCCTGAGTGACTGCTCCACAGCTGTGCCACTCAGCGGCCACGGACCCTCCCCACCCCACCCCACCCTTGCTCATTTAAAAATACCCATCATCCTAGCCAGATCTCTGTGGTAGCTGGGTGGCCTTATATTCCTGAAAGGGACTGATGGGGTGGCTGCAGGTCATCCGCATGGCCTAGCCAACACAGAAAGGACCGTCATGCTAGCTCCAGGGCCCCGCCAAGGAGTGGTGGTGGCACTGCTGAGCTGTCCACTTTTAAAGCTCTGTTCCTGACAGTTTGTCCTGTCCCCCGCCCCCCGCACCTCCAAAGTTCAAGAACTCCTGATCTGCACAACTGATATTTAAAAAATAAAATAAAATTCTGCTTTTCCCTCCCTTTTTGAGTTGCTTCCATTTAATAACCACTAGAAGGATGAAATGGTACCGGAAATAGATGCAGAAACTGTTGCTGAAGACACAGTATATGATGGGGTTGATGGCACTGTTTAAAGCTGGGAGATTCTGAATAATCACTGCTGCATAGTAGCGTTCTTTGGTCTTGGGCAGTACGTCGAAGTTGTCCAGAATATCAAAGAGAAAGTAAGGGCTCCAGCAGAGCAAAAATGCTGTACAAAGAGAGAGAGCGATATTTTAAAAGTCTATCGTTTAATGGGATAAACATCCTAGGAACAGACAGAGGTAAGTTGCTGAAGCAAGAATCCCTCTCTATTAAAGTGGCTTATTTTAGGGAGTAGCTGTTAGGTCTTAGGACTGAAACAAAGTGAATACAGAATTTGGTATATTCGAATTCATTGCAACAGAGCAGATGTTAAGTGGTATTCACTTTCTGCTTTGTTTGTGGTTTTGAGTCTTTGGTAGTTTGGTATTTTGTTAATTTTGGTGGTACTATTTTGTAGGGATTTTTGAATGTTAATGTAAATGTGATTACTACATTTGTCCCAATCACATTCAAATATTCAGAAGCCCTTGCCAAATACTGTAGTACCACTGAAGTGACAGATGTACCAAAGCAACATTCCAAGCAAATACTAAAGCAAAGAAAGCAAAGAAATGAAGACACAATTTCACAACAGTAATAAATATGAATTTGAATATTTGTTCATGAGAATGAATAGGCAAACTATGTTCATGAATATAAAAAAGCTTCCAGTTTGAATCTTGGTATACCCGAGGTGGCCAACCTGTGGCTCAGAAAGTGCATGCTGCCCTTGGACAGATCAAGTGTGGATCTCAGCAGGGCTGGACCTTGGCCTTGTGCTGTCTTAATGGTTCTGTATCTTACTTCATTGCACCCCAGAATCTCAGCAGCCAGGACCACAGAGCACCAACTCCACAAGCAAATCATGACGCAGGAAAGGTTTGTGGGTGCATGCATTTTGTGGCTCTTAGTAGGGTGTGCATGTCGTTTTCATTATTACAATAACTATAACAAAAATTGTTTTTGTTTTCATTATTGCAATAATGAAAATGACAACTGAGCCTACCAAAAACGACAACCGAGAATACCGATAACAGTAATGATACCGATATCGATGCCAAAAATGATAACAAGAAACAAAAATGAATGTCATTATCATTGTCATTATTATTAGTGCTGCGGCAGTTGGGTTTTGGAGGGGAAATGTAGAGCGGGGAAAAGGGAGCAGACATCTCAGTCTTAACAGGGTTGAACTCTTGAACTGTGCCTGTGTTGGGAGGGGTGAGCAGCTCAGCAGTATCTGATGGATGTATCCCTGGCCAATGAGCAGCACAAGCAGGCCCCAGCAGTCTCATGGGACTCTGTGATTGCTCAATGCCTGCTGCCTCCCACAACCAATCAGAGGGGCTCTGGGGGAGGGCAGTGCAACCCTTTATAATGGGAGGGCCAGGTTTTATCTCTGTGTTGGGTGAGAGCTCTGCTTGTCAGGTTGCATTTACAGAACTGGTGCTTGCACATAAAAAATCCTCCCTAGCCCTCATTGTATTATTTTATTTATTTATTTATTGGGTATTCCCACCAATAACTTTCTTTCCTCATACCCTACATTTTACCTTCTCCCTTTCCCTGCCCTTCTCCCCCCTGTACATTATATAGAGATAGGTAGTATAGATTAGATATAGATATATGACATATCAATTAGATTAGAATAGTTATATAGCTTATTGATTAGATAATAGACAGTTTTCCTTTCCTCTGCCCCTGTCTCCCTTAGATTTAGATAAATATTAGTTATGCACAGGAATCAATAATGATACTGATACCAAAAATAAAATCTTTGTTTGAAATAGTACCGATATCAATAACGATACAATAACAAATATCAATACTGATAACAAAAACAGTATCGATACCGATAATAAAAACGATATCAAAAACTATACCAAAATAACAAAAACGATAACGAAAATGACATTGTTGTTAATAATGATAACGAAAACGGCATTTTTGAATAACAAAAACAAAAATGACATGAGGGCCTGGTGCACACCCCCACTCTTAGGATGATTTCAGATGTAACGGGGCCCATTGGCCCCGTACCGAAATCACCCTATTCATTCCCCGCCGGGGTCACCCCGTCACGCCGCAACAGACGTGCCGGGGGTATCCCGGCTGGGAATCTGGGAGGGGGCGGGGCCGCGCAGCACAACGTGCGGCCGCACGGCCCCGCCCCCTCCACAGTCCCGCCGCCTGTCCTCCAGGGAGACGGGCGGGCAGCGGGGCCAATGAGGCCGCCGCGTCGGGCCAGATTCGCCACAGCCCGGGGTCCCGCCGGTGATCCTGGGCTGTGGCGCCCAACCAGACGTGACGCCGAGGTTCACCCCGGCATGGGATTGCATTCGACACGCGGCAGCCTCCGGTCCCCCCGCTTCGGCTGCTCATGTGTCAAATGCAATCCCCAGTCGTGGTAACATCTGGGGGGAAACATCCGTTTCCCCCAACAGACGTGACGCTATCACAGCCACCACGCGGAATTGAGCGTGGTTCACTGTGATATCGTCACGTCTGAAATCACCCTTAGGTATATGAAGATGCTGGTATATAGAAGCTGAGAGGTAGTGACTTGCCCAAGGTCACCCATTGAGTTCATAGTTAAGACAGATTTGAACCCTGATTTCCCAGGTCCATGTCTGACACCATATCCACTAGGCTGTATGTTGCCTTTTCTTTTGAAACTTTTAAAAAACTTTGCATTTAAATTTATTAAAACTTTACATTTAAGACTATTAAATTTAAGGGAGTTCCACAGCAGTGGGGCAGCCACTGAGAACACCTCCTCTCCATGTGCCCTAGTTGTGGAAACTTGGCATTGGTGGTAGGGTGCCTAAAGCACCAATGCAGGGCCTGGAACATGTATTTTTCATAAGTGTTCCTTAATAATTTGCATAGGTTGCAACCCTAATTGGCGTGAAGTTGCAGTGGTGGCTGGTGGACATTTGGGCAGGGAAGCCAGGAAGGGGTAGAAATGGGGGGTAGGGGGAGGTGGAAGGAAGTGAGGCCAAGGAGGGATAGAAATGGGGTGGGTGGGTGGATTGAAGGAAGGAAGGAAAGAAAGAAGGAAAGCCAAGGAGGTGTAGAAACAGTGGGTTGAAGGAAGGAAAGCCTGGGAGATAAAAAGGCAGAAACAGAGGGTTAGGGAAGGGGTACGAGGCAAGGAGGAGGAGTAGAAATGGGGGTGCTGGAAGGGAGGAGAGACGCTGAAATGTGGTGGGTGGGTGGATGGATGGATGGGGAGGTAGGCAGGGAGAGAGAGAGACAGAAACCAAGGGAGGGGAGAGGGATAGAAATGTAGGGTGGGATGGAAGAGACAGGAGGAAGGAGGAGTAGAAATGAGGTGTGGGCTAGCAGAATGGAATGCAGAGAGGAGTGGAGAGGTTGAAATGAGGGTTGGTGGAAGGCAGCAAAAGAGCAAGGCAGAAACGGAGGTTGTGGGGGAAGCAGGAAAGAGGATTTACCAGTGATCCTTGTCCTGGCTGCAGAGTTTGGCAGCCGTCTTGGTTCTCTGGAGAGAGGAGGTGTGGCTCCCAACAGCAGCCAGGAAGATACCATGCCTCCCACCCTTATGCTGCTATTGGCCTCCAGGTGGTATCAATCACCGCTTGGAGGTAGTGCTGATTGGGAGGCTCCCTGCTTTGGAAATTGCAGGAAGCTCCACAGCCCCAACCTCTCTCCTTGTTTTTACAAAAATGCCCCCATGGTGGCTGAGGGAGCTGCCCCAGGACCTTGCACAGTAAAAGCAACACATGGTGCAGCCCCGCTAGCTCACCCATCCTCTCCCTCGGTGTCCTTCTCTTGCTCACAGCTAAGATGTCTTTGCACATGTATGGCAGCACTGCCAGCTCAGTCGCGAGTCAGGTGGAGGGGAGAGGAATGAGGAAAGAGGTAACTCTATGGGAGGCAGGACAAAGCCCCACCATCCCTCCCCTACCAGCCGCCCCTGGTGTACCTGGAAGAGGATGCTCCTGACTGACCTCAGAGGCCACGATGGGACGTGACGGCAAGAGAAGGTCTTTCAGATATGTCTAATATATACAGGTTGCGCAGTACTTAAGGCTATTCATTTCAGGCAAGGGAACAATTAATTCTGACTCGTGGATGGAGCTGCACAGCTGATAACCTAACTGCCAGGCCCACTGAAACAAAGTTGGGAAGGAAAGCCAGAGAAAGGTTGTTGAGGGGATGTTTGCCTCAAAGTTAGTGGCTGAGGGTACCCAGAAAGGTTATTTGTTTTTTTATTTTTACGTATTTATTTTTAATTATAGTTTTAGGCCGGAGTCCTCTGCCAGCCTGAACTGAGTGGTCAGAGACCCCAGAGTGGTCAGAGAACTGGGCTGGTAAACCCATCTGGACAATTGGATTGGTTTTGTTTTTGTTTTTTGCTGTATATTTTTTGTTATTAAGCAGGCCCTAACATGAAGGAGCCCTCAAAGTCTAGCTTTGTGGAATTTGTTTCTTCTTAAAACTGATGGAGCCAACCTACCACACTACAATAATGTGCATATTATGGAAGCGTTATAGGTACATTTTGGATCTGAACTTCATGTTATTAGGACTGAAACAAGCAGATAAATTGCCGCTTGAAAATGTTACCATATCGGAAACTGAGATTGACTTCCCAACCATTTCCCAATACCAATGTGATTTCTTGATTCTCACAATACTGTCCCGATTTACCAACTTTCTGCTTACCATTTACCATGTACCATTCATTTACCACTTACCACATTGCTGAGAGTACCATTTTACTTCCAGGTTTCTTGTTCAGTGTTTCTGAGCCAAACACTGTGTGAATAAGCTCGC
Source organism: Sphenodon punctatus (assembly GCA_003113815.1). Classification (NCBI taxonomy): domain Eukaryota; kingdom Metazoa; phylum Chordata; class Lepidosauria; order Sphenodontia; family Sphenodontidae; genus Sphenodon; species Sphenodon punctatus. Next base: position 482,596 of record QEPC01014266.1, on the reverse strand, counting down.
CCCTTAACCTCCACTCCAGTGCCTCCAATCAGAATTGGTGTTTTATGTTATTCCCGTTGCTTTGACTGATCTGCAGCTGGATTGCAGATTAGTAAAGGAATTTGCATACCAGCCTATGAGTGACAAGGAAATTACCTCTCGGAATTTGAAAAGGGCAATAAATGATGGCAAAGCAATAAACAGGATCCCAGTAAGAAGAAAGTTGGTAAATCGAGAAATGAAATGTTGGTTGAGACATTACTGAGTACCAAGAGGTTCTCAATTCGACCGAGATGATATCGGGAGCTGGGATTTCAATGAGATTTCCTGTTTTGGCAAAATCTCATTTCAGTACCATATACGTTATACAGGTAGGCTTTTTTTTTCAAAAGAGCCTAAATCTTTTAGGCTTCTTTTGAAAATCCCCAGACTCAATGTTTTAAATATCCTAGACTTCACCATTCTATAGAGCATGATTAGTTGTCATATAAAGGTAGCAATCTCAACAAAGGGCTTATGTACATGAGATGTTTCACCACATTTTCAAATTAGTGATTGATTGTTGCAGGTGGTCCCTATTCCCATATACTACATATCATCCCACAGCATTTCAGTTCATTTCAATTCAGTCCTGCACCTATTTCCCACCTGCCTCTGTTTCTGTGATGATCCCTCCATGGTGGCTGGAAGGGCCCCGAGGGCTTTAGCAAGATTTGCACATGCTGGTAACTTTTAGGAAACCAAGAGACCTTTCCTTGAAGGTACTCAGCTGACTGTGGAAATTGCCCCCTCTTTTTGTTATGTAAAAGGAGGGAAACACTGTGCTTGTAGGCCAGGGTTCCCACAGCAAAACATGCAGCATAATTGTTCTTTAGATGCAAACCTTCATGTGACCTAAACTGTTCACACTGTTACCAAACAAAAAAAGAAAAAAAAAGAAAAGATGGCACAAACAGAAAAATGTGGCTGTTTCATATTGTGTTCATGACCCCAAAGACTTTCTTTATTGCCACATAACTTGGCTTAAAACCAGCAGCGATTTTTGTTGTAAAAAGCACACATCAGAAAATCCCTGGCATTTGGAAACACTGCTAAGCAATGACATACGCAACAGATATTCACTATAAACAAAGTCAATCAATAAGTGCTGTGTGTTTCATGGGAAAAGACAAGAGTATCTTTGAGCATGTTGCTATGGAAGGGTATTTTCATGACTGCAAGAGTGGGTATCAGCTGGATTGGATGACTACAACTGTCTTCCTTGGCAGCAGAGCAGGTTAATCAGAAGCACTGCATGAGCCTTTATTTATCGCTGTACAGTGTTAGTCACCAAATCTTTCCACTATTGTCATTCTGTCTCTATGTAAAATGAGTCCAAAAGTGCACCTGCACTGAGCCATCTGCTACACCATGAGGTATGGAAAGCTCCAAGTTCCCAGCTGGGTAATAATCGGCATCCTTCCAGCACTGAATCCAATTGCTAAGTTTCCCTCCCCATGGACAACTGCATTTCTTAGTCACAGCAGAAGTAATCCATGGAAAGTGAAGCTGAATGTCTCTTACACATGAGTTGTACATCTTGCTTATTAATTGGAAACACTGTGTGGTTTGCATATCTTCATGCCAGATTTAAGATTTTGGATGAGTTAATATCTGTCAACAGTTAACTGAAAATGTCAGTATGAAAATCTGGCATTGGCTCATGAAAGACAGAAACTATTATCTCACTGAGTGGAAGGCTCAGGACAGCATTGATGGTCCAAGGATCATCTCGTCCAACCCCTGGTATTGTCCTGGCCCCTCTTTCTGTTTCATGTGTTTCATACATGGAATTGACTCTCTGTATTACAGGAGCTCTCAGGACATGAGGACAGACCTCTGCTACAGGCCAGTGGGGAGGAATTTGGGGGAAGATTAGAAGTGAGATGGGCATGATCATCTCCAGCTGAGCCACATCTGGAACAGATCCATTAACTACCCTCTTGCATGAACAGCACCTACAGACAAGGAAAGGCTTCAGAGTAACTCTGATAGAATGGAAAATAGAGTCTCTGGTCGTTATCTCACTTTTTAGAAAGACAGGACAGGAATCTGGAGAGATCAGAGCTCTTTGTGCTTCTACTAAACCAGCTTCGATCCCTTTAAACAAGCACTAGGATTTAACTCATTTCTCTACTAATGAAACATCCATTCTAATAGCTAGTTTTTGTGGCTGTACACAAAAGGATGGAAAACCTTTGAAAATTAGAACAAACATCACAGGTTAGATAGGATTTGGAGATGGTATGCTTAAAGAGTGGGTTTAGGATGGGGAAGGGGAAGATTTGCCCGATTCCAACCGAAGATTGGAGTTGTCCTCTTCTGTTCTGCCAGTTGTTAGCAGGTAATTTCCCCTTTCCTTTGCCATTCTCCTTCTGTAACTTTCCAGTAACCTATCTGTGAATTCACTGATGGCTAGATTCTGCCCCTTTTCTTCACATTAAGGATCACCTTTCTCTCCAAGTGCTATACTTGATTTCAAGCCTAATGTGTATATTATGTAGACTCATACAAAATTTGTGTGTAGCATATAAATGCAGTAGCATTTGGGTCTGTTCTTAAGTGGGAGGCCGAACTGCAAGAATAGACATGGATGAGATTCAAGTGGCATAGAAAAAGGAAGCTAGCAAATGTTATGGGCAAAATTAGCACAAAGAAAGTCACATGACTTGTGCTGAAGTCATGTTTTGCTCCAGCTCTTCAGTTGATATAAATCCATTTATCTCTACCGAAGTCTATGAGGTAATGTCAGTGTATAGACCCAGCTCTGTCTTTTGAATGGCACAAGAGCAGGCCTTTATTATTATTATTATTTTTATTTATTTATTTATTTTCTTTTAAATGTAATACCCTACCTTTCCCCTAAGGCTCAGGGCTGCTTACAATATAAAAATATTGTTAAAATCCCTTTTTAAAAATCCCAGCCTCCCTGAATAACCCTCGCCCAACCCCTAACCCCACCTGCTAAATGCTTTGCCAAAAAGGAAGATCTTGCATTGCCCCTGGAACATGCTCAGGCTCAGACTCTGGCAGACCTCCAGGGGGAGGGAGTTTCACTACACTGGGGCAGCAACCAAGGGTGCTTGCCCACGTTACCCAAGTGGGGGAAACTTACATTTTGTAAACTCACAGCAGGGAAACAAACATGTAGCTCTGAACATGGATGTGGGGGGGTTAAAAGCATCATGAGCTGCGTCTCACATTTTTAATCACAGATGACAGGGCTCAAAATCCAGCCCTGTCATCTGTGATTGAAAACTTACATGTAAAAGTGGCTGATGATGCTTTTAACCCCATGCTTAGGTTCAGAGCTACATGTTTGTTTTGCCATCGTGAGTTTACAAAATGTACGTATCCCGCGCTTGGGTAATGTGGGCAAGCACCCTAAGAATGCCCCTCTGCTTGCCCTTTTTGTATGAGCAAAATTGGTGGATGGTACTCGCAAGAGGGTGCTCCCAGCCGACCGCAAGGATCATGATGGCGCGTGAGAGGAGAAGCAGTCTTTTAGATACACATCAGGGTCTCTGGGGGAGGGACCTATTTTTGACTTTTTTGTAAAAACGGATAGTATCATAAAACTGCAGAGTTGGAAGGGAGCCTAAGGTTCATCTAGCCCAGGGGTGGGGAACTTTTTTTCTCCCGGGGGCCACTTTGAAAGCTTGCACAAGCTCTGAGGGCCGCACAGAAGTTGGAGCAGGGGTGCTTAAGAGATGCACTCAGGGAAAAGAGGGACAAAATCATGAATTTGTTCCATGGAACTGACCCCTATCCTTGTTTGCACGCCCTCATCTCTGCTCTCTTCCCTTGAGCTCAGTTTTTCAGTGATTGGAAGTAAGAACTGGATCCAAAGGCCAGATCCAGGAAGTGGAAAGAGGCCACATAAAAACTTGCTGCGGGCTGCATTTAGCCCCTGGGCCTGAGGTTCCCCACCCCTGAGCTAGCCCAATTTCCTGCCCTGAGGCAAGCTACCCATTACCTAAAGCATCTCTTACAGATGCCTCTCCAGTCTTCTCTTGAAAACCTACAGAGAAGGAGATTGCACAACCTCCTTAGGCAGCTCGTTCTACTGTTGAACTGTCTTAATAGTTAGGACGTTTCTCCTAATATTTGACTTGATCCTGCCTTTCTGTAATATAAACCCATTGCTTCTTGTTCATCCACAGTGGCAACAGAGAGCAACTGTTCTCCATCTTTTTTATGGCATCCTTTGAGATATCTGAAAACTGTCAACATGTTCTCCTCCTTAATCTTCTTTTCCCTAGGCTAAACATGGACATTTCCCTTTCTCATTTGACTTGCATTCTAGACCACTCACAGATCCTCTTTGTTGCTCTCATCAGACACTGTAAAGCAGCGTTCCTCCATAGGCAGCTTGGGGTCCAAATCTGGCATGCAGAGCCTGCTCCTGTGGCTCCCAACTCTGCCACATGCATGCACTTCAGTCCAAGCTGTTATAGATGAAAGCAGAGCTGAGTTCCACCTGTCCTCATTTCCCCCACCCTTCCAGGCTGGATGCGAGGGGGAGAAAGCAGGTGGGGCTAAACTCATCTCTGCTCAGGTGATATGCCGTAACGCCCCGTCCCCTCCTCTTCCCTCTCCAGATCTGAGCCGCAGTGGCTCAGGCTGAATTCAAGGGCCATGGAAAAGGGGAGGGCTGTTCCTTTCTTCACTCCCCATAAGCAGGAAAGAGAAGGAGGAAATGGACCTCTACTCTCCCCCAAAGGTGAACGTTGCATTTTCTGCATGTATGTCTGAGAAAGAAACAGATCTAAGAAACCTACCCAGCTCATTCCCCAAACTGCCCTCTTTGTTCCATTTCACTCCCCATCCCACAAGTCCTGCCTCCACCAGCCTCCCTCTCACTCCAGCCCTTTTTGTCCTATCCATTTCACGCTGCCTCTTTCCTTAGCCCTTTATGCCAGTCCTACTCCCACAGCTCCTTCCCAATACCCACAAAATAGCATATACAATTTTATGAAAATTTATGCAAATCTACCATTTGGCTCACAAAGTAATGTCCTTTTTAAATTTGGCCCGCCACTAAAAATAACGACATTGCTGTGACATTGCTGTGCATGTCATACACACATGGCTTTGCAGAAAGAGTAACAAACTTACATGTAATGAGAAATATGTATACCTCCTAGTTAAATACACTTTCTTTTGAAGAAAGAGGATGAATCATTTGTATCCTGTTTATCTAAAAAAAATAAAACAAAAAAGCCCTACTGAATACATTTAAATATACATGCCCCTTTTATTCCCTTCTGCTCTGGAGCCAAATAGTTGCTCATCTACTGTATGCCAATTATTTGAATTCTTTACATGATTAATTATCCAGGCATGTGGTTGCCACTTACCGAGAATGACTACAATGCTGTACTTGATTGCTTTCACTTTAGCCTTTGAGATGATGAGTCCTCGGTGACTGTAGCTGGCACAGAATTTGCTGTCTGCAGAAATAAGAAAGTAAAAAAGTCCCATTGTATTATTTGCTAGCAGTAAACATAGGACTCGCAGTGAAAACAAAAGAGACATTAGCCCGCACCTGCCATGTGTTCGCCCACTCATTTATTAGGTGGCCACCAGATGTTAGCCTGCAACCGTCACGCAGCCACCACCCACAGAACGCTCACAGCATTTTTGAAGAGATCGTGGGCCCACCATATGGGCTAATCCGGGCTAATGCGTGCCCACTTGTCTGTGGCCTGTCAGGTTTACCTGCAGCCTCTCCTGCATCCAGGTCCGCAAGCACTATAGAGTCGTGCCTAGTGCGACCAGTCAGCTTAGTCTCCCGTTTGTGACTTCAGTGGCAGCTAACAAGGCAAGGGGAAAGCAAGTGAGAGGTGCCTTTTGGCCTGGGGAAAGGGAGATCACTAGCAGGCCTGCTCAGCTGATAGGTGGGCCCGGGGGAAGGGAGATCACTAGCAGGGCTGCCCAGCTGAAAGACAAGGCCAGGCAGAGGGAGATTGGGGAAGGAGATCGCTAGTGTGCTGCCCAGATAACAGGTGGTGGGAGGGAGGGGGAGATCACTAGTGCCACTGTGTGGAGACTGCTGCAAACACATGGAATGCGGGCAGGAGGCTGCCTTTTTATTCTATTGGACATGCTAAACAACATGTCTCTGGCAGCTGCGTGGGGGCGGCATGGACCAAATATGGGCTCCCCAGCAGGCTAACTGCTTATCTGTTTTCACCCTAAATAGAGTTGCCGGGTCTGGTAATATGTTTAGGCCAATCCTCAGTTAGTTGCAACTTGTAAATGGGCATAGCTTTAGCTGATGAGCTGGTCTATTTTCTCTGTTGTGTGTATCCAAATTGCCAATTTACTTAAGTTTGAAGAATGAAGCCTATAGGAGATGGCATCCCACTCCTTAGCCATTCACTTGTCTATAGAAGAATAAACTAACATTGTTAAAAAAAAAATAGCTGTGTCTTTTTGAGGATGTCTCTCAATGTTTGTCTAATAGTGTTGCTGCACCGCTGGTGCTAAAAATAGTGTGTGTGTCAGTACAGACCAGTTACATGTGTGTTTACTAGGGATGTGCACAGCAACTCACTTTTGTTTTTATTATTCCTTTCCTTTTCGTTATTAAAATGTCATTTTTGTGTGCGTTATATTTCATTATTCTTTGTTTCATTTTTGTATTTACTTTCATTTTTTATTTCCATTGGTTTCAATGGAAAACACATTTTTGACTGTAATTCTTTTATTTATTATCTGATTGGGATGCTAATTGGCAGGGCATTATGTGTGCCAATTTTCAGAAAGATTGGATAAAGGGATCCGATTTTATAAGCGGTTGAAGTTTGTTATTTTACAAAACTCTGTGTACACATTCCTTGATGTAACAAATGTATCTCCCATCTGATTTAGATAAAACTTGGTATAGGTATACCCCTAACCGAGAGTACTACGTCTGCCAAATTTCATAATTATTGCTTAAAGGGTCCCAATGTTATAAGTGATTTACTTGCAAATACATTTCTGGCTGTAACGTCTTTGTATTCCAGTTTGTGTAGAAGAAATTTGGCAGGATTGTATCTCAAATCTTCAGAATCATCTCTGCCAAATATAAGAAAGATCTGATAAAGGTACCCAAAGTTATAAGCCTACACATGATCTGGAGAGTATGAGCCTATGACAGGGATTCTCTTATGTTCGTCACTGTGGTACAAGATGTGCTTGTGATGCCAATTGGCCAGCAGACATGTCACCCATTTATCATTCTATGCTGTTACTACCCCAGCCCCTCTCCCTCACTTGTTACTGGGAAGTTGGAAGCATCTGCTTAGGAAAAAGCCAATAAGGGATTCTCTTATGTCCTCTGTCACAGTACTGCAGGATGTGATTGTGATGACAATTGGCCAGCCTGGATGTGTGAACCATGTCTCCTGATTGCTGGGATGCTTCCACCTGCACTCTTTCTTGCTGCCAGAAATCCCAGTTATGTCCCTTCTATGCCCGCCTCAGAGCCACCCAGGATTGGTCCTTGAAAGCTGGAAGCATGCAGTAATATATAGCAATAAGGTAAGGTAATAATTTTATTGTTTTGACCATAGGTCATAACAAAAGACAAAATACAAAATACAGACAACCTACTAAATAAAGTTTCAGTAAAACTAAAACACATCAGCTTTAGTAGACTGAAGTTGAAACCTTCACCTTCTATATAATATAATAAAATGAATATTCAATAACTTTATAATGCACACACAAAGCATAAAACATAAAATAACTATCATGGTTAAATAAATTAGACCCTAATCTAGGGGCTAAATTGGCCGAGGATTCCCATAGAACTGGCCCGATTTCTCACAGAGCCCAGGAAGAACACTCCTGGCCCCAAGGTTAACCAATGATAACTAAATAAAACATGCCTTACCCTTCTTGGGTCTTGTGGCAGCAGCACTTGACCCCTGGCAGAGAGCATATTTTAAAAGGGAAAAGCCTTGCCCTTCCCGGGGCTTTTGTCTGCAGCACTTGACCCCTGGCAGAGAGCATATGTTAAAAGGGAAAAGCCTTGCCCTTCCCGGGGCTTATGTCGGCAGCACTTGACCCCTGATAAAATATTCTTTGCTGACCATAGGCCATAATACACATACATAAGACAAAGCACATCGGGGCAAAAAGTCAAGTCAAGCCATCAGGTGGAAAATCCACAATTATAATAAATATACAAAGCTATATACTGCCATAGACAGGGGGTTTACTACGTTGTTTAAGGAAGATAACGTTCGCGCAAAATGCTGCCACTGCATATAAGCGAGGAGAGTCATTCCGATCTAGGAAACAATGCAATATGCGGTCATCATTCCACCCCTTCCACATCTTATCAATAAAGGGGTCAATGTATTTGTCCCTTAAATGGCTAAATGCAGGGCAGGAAAAAATAATGTGCTTATCTGTATCTGGGACTGCCATGTCACAGTGATTGCACAGGCCTTCGGGATCCCATAGAATCTGCCCTCTAAATACGGTGAGGGAAAGATGTTACAGCACATCAAAGTTAACGCTCTTCTATAGCGGCAAGATGTCCCATTAACTAAGTAAGGTGGTGGGGAGTTGAATGTCCGGATATGGCAATAGCCAGGAGCAGTCCTTTGGGCTGTTATCAGGGAGTTCTCGTTCTGGCGGTCTTGGTCAGAAATTCTAAGTGTTATTAATTTTGCGGCGGCCTTATAGCCCAAGGGGAACAAAACCTCCTTTGAGAAGCCCAATTTGGCTACTTTGGTCTCCGCGAAACGCCCCCAAGAGTCCATTCGGCTTGAGGTAAAGATAAAAAACAGAAGAGATTCAGGAGCAGGGGGGAAAACCATCACTTTTAGCCACAATTTTAAAGTGGCTGTCAGAGCTAAAGATTTGATTGATGATACACCTGCCTCTGCTCTCAGCATAACCAAGGGTACACCATTTGATACTCCCAATATTATACGTAAAAAGGAGTTCTGGGGGCCCTCCAACTGATCCAAAAGTGTGTCTCCCCAAACTGCCACCGCATACAGAAGTTGTGGGATCACCTTTGCCTTAAAAAACCGTAAGGCTGGACCTATAAGTTTGCCTCCCTGATTATGGAAAAAACTGGCAATTGAGCTAGTAGTTTTCCGGGCCTGGGCCATTGCAGCTCTGAAGTGCGAAGTCCAATTGCCAAAAGCCGAGAAAACCACCCCCAAATACTTAAAGGTTTGGACCTGCTCAATTGGAGGCATGCAGTAAGAGAGACAATCACATCTCTGTCCCAGCCAGGGTGTCTTTGAAATGTCAAGCCAATTGGCCAGAGGATATATCTGTCATCTCTGCTGTTTGGCACAGGCTACAGTCTGGGCGGGCATCCCGGGTGTGTGGGGTGTCCATCAACTTGCAGAGAACACCCCAAAAGGGAGCAGGAGGAGGCTGGGCAGCATCCCAGGTGCGTGGGGATTGGATTTATGTAGCTATCTGAACTCTTGCAGTGAGCTCTAGTGCACACACACACAAAAGGCCTGCCAGAAAAGTATGAGAAAATGCTCTGACCAAAGCCAGAACTAACCACAGACAAAAAGCAGGCCCAAAGAACAGCAACTTATATCTACCCTCTATGCCCATCTTGAAGCCACCACCGATTCTTCCTCTTGTAGAGGTGGAAGCATGCAGTAATTGCCCAGTGAATGTGTCTGTCAGTCTGCTAGGCTGCCCCACACCCTTCTACACCTCCTCCCCCTGCCACGCCTGTCTCTGAATGGCACTGCATGTGCTATGTACCTCAAAAATGAAAGTCTTCAAGAGGGAAACTTGAATTGCTTATAAAATTTGGACCCTTTATCAAATCTTTCTTCAGTTTGGCAGAGATAATCCTGAACATCTGTGATACAATCCTTCCAGATTGCACGTAAAATGGATAGACAAAAGAAATGTTACAGCCAGTAATGCATTTAAAAATAAATTGGTTATAACATAATAAACTTTTATCCAATCCTTCTGAAATTTCGCAGACATAATACTTTTAGAGAGGGGTATAACCACGCCATGTTTCATTCAAATGAGATGGGAGACAAAGCCGATACAGCCAGGAATGTGTACACAGAATTTTGTAAAATAAAGAGATTTCAAATGCTTATATAATTGTATTCCTTTATCCAATCTCTCTAAAATGTGTCACACAGCTAACCCTCTATTGGAAGTATAATATTGCCAAGCTTTACCAAAATGGGATGTAAAACAAAAACGTTACAGCCACAATTGTGTTTTTTAGGTTTTTCCTATTAATTCATAATAACAAAATGAATTTTTCTTTGTTTGTTTTTATGTTCTTTCAGTTTTTTTATTCAATACTGAAAAATAAAAATCCATATTTTGTTTTTGTTATAACAAAAACGAAATGCACACCCCTAGTGTTTACCATCACTTTGACGATACTCAGTGCAAAAGAGCTTTACTTCTTTTGCCTTTAGGAGGGTAAATAGAGGGGATGAGGGTTGTCTCAGTTTTTCTTAACAGGGGGTATTTTCAGACGTTACGAGATCACAGTGAACCACGGTGAATACCCACCTGTGGTCAATGTGTCTCGAACGTCTGTTTGGCGGCTGCCAGATGTTCGCCACGGTCAATCTGCACATGGGGTCAATTTGAACCATGTTTCCAGGGCTAGCCGGGGGAATGTCCTGGGAAGCGTGGTCAAACAGACCCCCGGCAGGGACCAAAAAAAAGTAACGTCTGGCCGCTCGCCACGGCCCGGGATCATCGGCGGGATCCCTGGCTGTGGCGCATTCAGCCGGACGCGGCGGCTGCATTGGCCCCGCCGCCCGCCCGTCTCCTTGGAGGGCGGGTGGTGGGATGCGTGGAGGGGGCGGGGCCGTGCTGCCGCACGTTGCACCGCACGGCCCCGCCCCCTCCCGGATTCCCCGCCGGGATCCCCCCGGCACGTCTGATATGGCGTGATGGGGTGACCCCGGCGGGGAATGAATGGGTTGATTTCAGTACAGGGCCAACGGGCCCCGTAACGTCTGAAATCACCCCATGTCTTTGCTGATACAGTGTTCCTGTGCAAAAAAAGTTTAATTTTAATTTTATTTTTTGGCTCCCCCCACCCCACTCCTTCTCTGATTAACGGCACAATCCTCTTCCATTGAAGTCAGTGGGAGTTTTGCTATTAATTTCAATAGGAGGGTTTCTCCCTTAAAAAGACCTAGAGGAAAACCATGTGAGACCAGACTTCACCCTTGGCTACAACAGTTCAGAGGAGACCCTTCAACCCATGGCTACAAGGGGATTGTCTCCTTATCTCGAAACACAGTCATAGGGAAGCCTGTGTCGTCCTTCTATCACAGGATCCAGCCCTGGAGCCCTACTCTCTGAATTAACTCTCCATTTCCAAACTCCACCATTGCCTCCGTTTTTTTCCCCTGCCCCCTTCCTGTGTTCCACTATCCTCTCTTGAGCCTTCTCCTCATCCCTTTCATTGGTTCTTTCAACAGTCTCTCTTGGGCTTCTTCTAGGGTTGACATATATGCACACCTCAGGGACCGCCTCACCCTCTGCGCCACAGAGTGGCTCCTTTGATCTGCCGGGGGTGCCTTCCTGGAGGTCCCCCGTGTTAAGCGGGGGGCCATGATGGAGAGGGCAGTCTCAGTGGCTGGGCCACGTCTTTGGGATTCCCTCCCGGAGGAAGCTCGCCTGGCCCCAAGCCTCCTAACATTTTGGTGGGCTTGTAAAACCTGGCTGTTCACTCAGGCTTTTGGGGAGGGTGGAATAGGGTTTTTTACTCTCTCTGCACTTATTTTTTATTTTTTTCCTATCCCTGTGATGTTTTAAATTGTTGATGTTTTTAAAAAAGAAAATTGTTTTTATGAATTTTGTTAGTTGTACGTCGCCCCAGGATGCCGTAGGCATATGGGGTGACTCATAAATGTTTGAAAATGTTTAAAAAATAATAAATTTGCATATATGGCAACCCTAGCTAATTCTTCAATAGGAGCCCAATTGGTGGTCCTGGCTCACTCTCCAGATGTTAAGTCACTGCAGCACCCTCATTAGCATGATACTGCTGGACACTAACCCTCTCCTGTCACTGGAAGAAAGGACTTGCTTTTTAAATTCCCCACCTACAATGGACTTTTATTTTATCCTGCTGTTATTAGAGCTGAAACAGGTACCTGAAAAAGCAGGTAAATCCGTTGAATCTACATAGCAAAAATGAGAGTTTGGATAATAATTATGGATACCTGTTTGTGCTCTGTCAGACATCAGTTTCAGTTATTCCATTTCAGATTTTGGGTTTGTTTGTTTTTATTTAGTTATGGTATTTTGGCCATTTTGGTATTTATTTGTTACAACGTTTTGGCAGTATTTGCACTATTGTACATGCACGACTGCCAATAATGGCAAAATCAAAATACCACAATGACTGCAAAAATAACCAAAATAACCAAGCCAAAAACCAGAAACCTGAAAAAACCCCGCAACGAAACAGAACACTCAAATCGGATATGCGAGTACCCACTTTTCTTCATGGATATTATTCAGGTACTTGAAAGACTACCTGAAAATATAAATTCTAACCACAAATAAAAAAATCTACTACCTGTTTCCAATAGAATAGTAATCTTCCAAACAGCTGGATTTTACAGAATTGAACTACATAACAGAACTTTTAGGCCTCTCCTTATTGGTCCAGCACGCATGACCACACCTCTCCCATGGTCAACATCCATGGCATAAAAATGATATTTTCTACACTAGCCCTTTTCCCATGGTCTGCAGCCACAAAGCTGCACCAATGTGAGGCCAGTGTAGAAATATTGCTGAAACCTCTGCCTAAAAGATCCTCTATTACATGAGATGACAATTTATGAAAACTGCTAGTAATCAAAGGAAAAATACCAATGAAAAACCAGCCTGATTATCAATTCTTACAATTAAGGCTGAACGAGAAGAGATATTTTTTCCTGTGAGAAAACCTGTGAGTTCAAGAACCAGGACTGAGAGCTGAGAGATCTCAGTTTTGGAGTGAGTTTTTGGGTGAGAAAATAAAATATTTTTTTTTAAAAAACTGTGCATGAACAAAATGACTGATGAACTGTTTTGCGTGTGTGCAAAATGGCCACCACCCTTAACCAAAATGGCAGCAATAGGATCATTGCATTTGCACATGCGCAAAACAGTTCAGCCATTTCGTGCATGCAAAATGATTTTTTATTATTTTATTTTTTCATCCAAGAACTCATTCCAGGTGAGAAAAAAAGGCATTGTGAAGGCACAAAATGGCCACCGGCCTGTTTTGGGCATGTGCAAATGGCCACTGCTCTCAACCAAAATGGTGGTGATGCTATTGGCTCCAGTTTGGTTAAGGACGGTGGCCATTTTTACGTATGTGCAAAAGAGTTTGGTAGCCATTTTGTGCATGCACAATGCTTTTAAAAAAAAATTTCTCACCATGAACGCGACAAAAAAGTCCCGTTTTTCAGTTTGTCTCAGACGAGTCAAGACACAGGATTTTGATGAGATTCTCACTTTTTCAAAATCTTGTTTCAGTTCTACTTACAGTGGTAGCTCCTTAGTAGGGACTGATGGGAATCAGCACCACCACAAATTCCTATCCTTTTTGAGGAGCTGCTAATGAACTTACTTTTCTGGAGCTCAGCTGCCCTGGGGTTGAATTACACAGAGCACGTGTGTGGCAGGGTGCAGTTGAATAGGGATGCTGCCTCTTTAAGAGAGGTGGCACCAGCTTGGTTGAAGGTGCTACCAGAGGCACAGGTGCTATAGTAAAGTAAGAGACACCACCTGATTGCCTGTCATCTCTGCTGGGTATGGCAGAAGCTAGCCACAAGCCTAAAAGCCTGAGCTAGGTGTGTTGTAAAGAGAGACCCGGGAGAGGCAGGAGCTGAGAGAGAGCTCTGTCTCTGACAGTAAGTTGTTTGGGAGCAGCAGCCAAGAACATGCAAGAGCTACTAGAGAGGGAGAGGGAGTTCTGCCTTTAAACAGTCAAGGGAACCTTCTTGGAGATGCAGGGTATAGGCAGATGAACTGGCAACCTTGACAGAAGACTCCTTGGAGATGCTGAGGAGATGGGAATGAGGAGTTGGGCTCTGGCTCTTCACAACCCTGCTCAGAGGAAGATGCCTAAGCAGAAGGGGGTTTGGTCGGCTGCAAAACGACTGTGCCTGGCCCACAGAGACTGCATAATTGTCTATGGTGGAGAACTGTAAGATACTGTACAGTATCTAACAGGAGACCTGATGTTGTGGCAGAGAGATTAGAAGGAGACACTCTCCAGAGCTAGTGATATATCCATGTTTCAAGCAGCATAATATTCAGAGCCTATAGCAGAGCGCTCCTGAGGAAGAGCTTTTGCTTGAAACGCATTGGGCTCATTGCATATTTGTCTTTTTCTAGCTATTTTATTGATGTATTATATTACTTTTTCATGTGGATTTTGTTTTGAGTATATGATTGTGTATGTACATTTTATACCTTGTGTTTTATATTATAGTATATTTCAATAGTATTAGGTGTCTTTTGAGTTTTTGTTTGGTTGTTTTCTTGTGTTAGACACCTCCCCTCCTTGTTTTTTTGTTTTGCATTCTGTGTAAGCAGTAGCACCATAACAATCCCAACCCCAATTTGACCACCCGTTGAACATGCGATGTAAGCGCCATTGCATCACAAGGAAAATTTGTGTGTGCTGGTTGAACATGCAGCCAACGTCATCTGTACTGATATTGTGTGGCGTGTTAGCAGGTACAATCCAGGGAATAAGGCGGCAGCACTTGCGTACTGAGATCGGGTGGTGAGCAAAACACCAATTTGCCCCAAGATGGACTGTGTGTCTAAGCAGCGCCACATGGTGAACACAGGGCCAAACCGGTGTTCATATCAAGGTCAAAACACACATTTAGACACCCGTTGACATTATGTCTAAAGGCACCCCCAGTCCGCCTTTGAAACAGACAAGCCCCAGCTAGAGCACTGCAGAGCCGGTCTCTGCAGTGCTCCTGGCTGGGGCTTGTCCGTTTCCTTTGTTAACGCTCACATTTTCAGGCATTGGGCACCCAACTGGTCCTCAGGTAGCCTGTCAGGTGCCTGATGGGTTGCCTGAAAACATGGGCATTACCCGCGAGTACTAAGTTTCGTACCCATCGCAGCGCTAGTCTTGATGGTTCTTCTCTCTTGTATACTGGTGTAAATCAGGAATATTCCTGATATAGGCAATGGGGTCAGACTGGTGAGCAAAGAATTTGGGCTTACATTTGAGTATTTTATGCCAATGTAATTAAAATAATAACATGCTTGACTTCACAGTAATTATCTGTTTTGTCTTGCTGTGTCACGGTGGTGAGGTTAATTAGATTCAACAAGTAAACACATTTGAGATTATATTTGCCAACTCACCTCTAGGCCTTTGTAGATTAGTCTGATGATTATCAAAACTTTAATGGACTCTAAGGTAACAGCTCATTGTTGCATTTTATGCCTTAAGCACTTGAGGTTTGAAAGGATTTGCCAAGTCTGTGTAATATTTATTTATTTACTTATTTTAAAAATTTGCTACCCTGCCCCTCCTGTCACAGGCGGCTCGGGGTAGCTTAGAATCAATAAATATTAATAAAAACAACATTAAAAGCTCAAAAATAACACATAAAAGGAGAATACAAAAATATCCCACCCCATCCCACCCTAACCCACTCCCCCCACCCCATGAATGCCATTGGCAAAAAACGCATGGAGAGAACTCCTGAACAGGAACTTTTACTGGCTACAAAGCATTGTACAGCTCACAATAATGGGTGTTAACAAATAAGGGGGTGGGGGGTCTGGAGCTTGTGGTCATTCTGTGTCCATCCCCCAGCAGCCACCACCTGCATCAGGCTCCATACAGGACCAAAACATTAGAGACTCTACCAGAGGGGTAAGCCCCACTGTCTTTTATAAGCCCCCCTCCAATAACTGGCTTATAAAATTAGTGACCACACACGCTTCCCCCATTTAAAATCCCAAACAGGTACTCATCAGATCCTAGTCAAGTAGTGCCTCTTATTTGACTTGCCAATGGCATATCAGGTAGTGCATATTCAATGCGGGATACCCATTCTGGAGGGTACTCATTTCAGCTCTAGTTCTGCTTACATATTTTGTTCACTTGTTTTGCTTATTTTTTATTTCTGTTTACTGTTTTAAAGGCCCCTGAGATAAGGAAACCCCAAGGAAGCTGTGCCCAAGGAAGCTGTGCCTCTCAGGGCGTTTTCACGCGGACAAAGTAATCCTTAATAGAATCAGAGCTTATTATCTAGTATTCACAAACTCCTGTTTGTTCAGACGGACATTTTAATGCTAGATAACGTAAATCCTTGATAGTCCATTTGAACACAATCTTGCTGTTAATCAGGAATTAGAGTCTCCAGGATGAACTTCAATCCCATGGTGTTTTTCATCCATGCTCAGTCCAGTGATTTCTGAGATTGAAGAAAATCTGATTTTCTTCATTTTTCTGATTTCTGAGTTAAAGAAAATGGAAACTCATCCCTTTGTTCTGCGGGTATTTAAACTTGGCGCTCCGCAATGCATTGCAGAATGATGATGGAGGTAATACAATCGCCCTACAGTCATCTCTTATACACATCTAGATGTGTATAAGAGACAGGTATTGGGCACCCAACTGGTCCTCAGGTAGCCTGTCAGGTGCCTGATGGGTTGCCTGAAAACATGGGCATTACCCGCGAGTACTAAGTTTCGTACCCATCGCAGCGCTAGTCTTGATGGTTCTTCTCTCTTGTATACTGGTGTAAATCAGGAATATTCCTGATATAGGCAATGGGGTCAGACTGGTGAGCAAAGAATTTGGGCTTACATTTGAGTATTTTATGCCAATGTAATTAAAATAATAACATGCTTGACTTCACAGTAATTATCTGTTTTGTCTTGCTGTGTCACGGTGGTGAGGTTAATTAGATTCAACAAGTAAACACATTTGAGATTATATTTGCCAACTCACCTCTAGGCCTTTGTAGATTAGTCTGATGATTATCAAAACTTTAATGGACTCTAAGGTAACAGCTCATTGTTGCATTTTATGCCTTAAGCACTTGAGGTTTGAAAGGATTTGCCAAGTCTGTGTAATATTTATTTATTTACTTATTTTAAAAATTTGCTACCCTGCCCCTCCTGTCACAGGCGGCTCGGGGTAGCTTAGAATCAATAAATATTAATAAAAACAACATTAAAAGCTCAAAAATAACACATAAAAGGAGAATACAAAAATATCCCACCCCATCCCACCCTAACCCACTCCCCCCACCCCATGAATGCNCATTCCCCCGGCTAGCCCGGGAAGCGTGGTTCAAATTGACCCCATGCGGGTATTGACCGTGGCGAACATCTGGCAGCCGCCAAACAGACGTTTGAGCCACAGTGAACACAGGTGGGTATTCACCGTGGTTCACTGTGATCTCGTAACATCTGAAAATACCCGATGTTAGGTCTTTTACTCTGGACTCTGTGACTTTAATCAAGGATTAGTTGACTAATTCTTGGAAGTCATTCACACAGATACGATCAAAGATTAGTTTGACATCCGGATAACATAAACCCTAGCAATCAAGGGTTTATAAATACCGATGATTTCCCTAACCTCTGATGATAATCTCAGATTTGCGGTGTTCAGTCGGACAGTTTACATAGGAATTAAGGCTTTAATTCCTATTTAAATGTCTGTGGGAAAATGGCCTCAGTGAAGTGGATTCCTGGAATGGATAGCACAACAACCCTCAATTCCATAGACCCAAATCAAACCCCTGTGCTTCTACACTCCAAACATTTGGACAACTGGAGGGGTTTCAAAATCAGAATTGTGTGGTTTGGTCATGTCTCTTGGTTTACTTACCAGAACAATTGGAGATAACCACAGCATGGGCTTTGCTCTTCATCCATATGGTCCGAATCACAATGAAGTAAATAATGCTACAGTTGGGGAGGAGAAGGGGGAGAGAATAGGGAAATAAACACATTAGTCATATTAACAAACCTAAAATCGTGGCCCCACTGTAGGCACAAAGGAGTTTTGTTTGCCTCATTTTCCATGTAGGAACCAATCTGAAAATACCACTTTCCCTGTGAAAGAAGGCTGGAGGCCACTATTCTGAAGTCTCTCTCTCAGGGAATTCATCAGACAAGGAGAGTTTACTGCTTTCTGGGGAGACTGCTAAATGCAGGGTTTCCCAAACTATGGGTCAGGACTGTGTGAGTGAGGGGACACACATGGATTCCCCACGAGACTTGATTTGCATAATTATTTATGCAAATTTACATATCTCGCAGTCACAAGGATTTGTTTTGCCTCCCAGTGGGGGCCCAGCCTGACAAAGTCTGGGAAATATTGGCTTAGAGGTTTTCCAAAAGGTTTTTGAGATGCAGTGTTGTGTCCTTTTCAGGTGGTGGTGGTGGTTAGGGCTTATGGCTTCCTCCACTGGTTCCCTCTCCCCCCTTTGCATCCAGCAGAAACTCCTTGTCCTCACCTTCAAGGTTCTTCCTGTTCTTGCTCCTCCTGATCTTTTTGCCTTCATTTCCTGCTACATTCCCACCCAGGAACATCACTCCTCTGCCACTACCCTGACTTGCCTCCTTCTCCTGCTCCCTTAACTGCTTTTGCCCCTTCTGTCATGCTGCCTGATATGCCTGGAATGCCTACCCTGAACACTCATGTCCTACTCCCTCTCAAACTTCAAATCCCTCCGCCCCCCCATCTGAAATCTCTCTCTTCTATCAGGCTTTCCCTAACTCCATATGCCATAGATTACTCACTGATGCTACTCTTCATACTGTTTTATCTTTCAGAATTCCCTGTGTAACACAGTGTGACGGACAGGAGGCCAGCCCCGCTGTTGGGCTGGACTGGCACCCCAGAGCAGCAGCTGCCAGAAACCAGAAGGCAGGCCACTCACTGAGCTGAGAAACTGAAGAGAAGCATACGTGACCCCTCAAAAATGCAGCTCAGCCAGAGGCGACCAAACAGAGCATGGTGCAGGTCACTACATCGTGGACTGTGACAGTGTCAAGGGACACAGCCTGTGATGTTATTAGCCGATACCCAGCCCAGCTGAGCCTGGAGGTGCTATTTAACAGGCCAGCTGGTCAGGAAAGGGGCTGGAGGAACTGAGAGCCAGAAGGGGCTGGCGGAGGGCAGTTGCTGGACACCACCCTAGCAAGCTGGCAACAAGGATTTGGCTAAACCCAGGTGTGAGTTAACGGGCCGGGGCAACCCAACACTGTCGCCCAAAACAGGGACATTCAGGACCTGGGGGAGGGAACCAACTCTTATTGTGGGTGGGTGGTGTGCTTGAGGCAGGGAAGGAAGGGTATACGTCCTTCCCCCAAAGCCACCACCCAGAGTGTAAACAGTCCAGCCCCAGGGGTGCTGGGACCCAGAAGGGTTTTACACACAGGGTAAAAACAGAAGTGGCAGCAGTGCATTGGTAACCCAGCCTGTGTCAGGTCAGGAAGCTGTGGTGGACAGAGTCCAGGTAGGGTCGCAGAACAGACATGCCCCACGGCCAGGACCTGGGGAGAACAACCAATGGGAAGCTGGCTGACTCCATCCCCATGCTGCACCCAGCTTCTCCTTATACTGGTGGACCCAAACTGGGCCATGTCTGCTGACCCAAACAGACATGGTAGCTTGCTATGGCCCGCTTTGGTCCAGTCAGGCGGGCCTTAGCTTGGGCTGTGACTTCAGAGGTTTCTCAAAGTCAGAGCCCAGGTTAGCTGCTGACATGGCCTGGGGCAATCTTGGGCCAACATCTGGCAGCACCTGCACAAATGTGCAGGCGAGGTGCGGGTCAAAGTATGACAAAGCGGGCCATATGGGTTGCTATCACGTCTGTTTTTACCCTATGCTAAGCATGTGCACCTGCATCTTCTCAACTTCATAAATGTCTCTCTCTCTACCTATGTTCTCTTCCCTGTTATCGCCCCTCCCTTGTCCATCTTAGATTGCAGAGACCTGTCTCTTATCACAACTGTTCAGCACCAGGCAACTTACTGGTTTTGTACAAATAACAACAATAATAACCCTGCTATTGACTGAGCTAACAGACACAGGTATTTTAATTTAGATTATCATGGCTCATGCTTATTTATTTATTTATTTTATAAATTTGTACCCCGCCCCTCCTGCAACCACCTCGGGGCGGCTTCCAGCAATAAAAATACAATATATAAAAACAATCTAAAACCATCAACAATAACAACAATCATATAAAATTATTAAAACAGGGCCCGGGAAATAATAAAATAAATAAATAAGGTAGGGGAGCTGAAAACCTTACCCCACCCTCCCACCCTCCCCAAAGGCCTGGGCGAACAGCCAGGTTTTACAATTTTGCCAAAATGTCAACAGGCTTGGGGCCAGGCGAACTTCCTCCAGAAGGGAGTACCAAAGGCACGGACCAGCCACCGAGAATGCCCTCTCCGGACCGGCCACCGAGAATGCCCTTATAAAGCAAGAGATATCCAGTTAAATCTTTAAGACCAATGACCCACCCAGGGATGTTCACTTAACTGCCCATAAGTGATCACCTAACTAGATGTGATGTATGAGAATGAACTGTCCCCTCCTGTACTTACCAAATGGTAAACAAGATTTATGGTGCAATCCTCATCCATTAAGTCAATGAATGCTGAGACATTAATTAGGGCAGGCTTGTACCGTCAGTCATATATTGAAGCTCCCTTCACAGCTATTGCCCAACATATGAAAAATGAATTTTTAATATAAATAATTTTGTCCCCACACCTTCATGACTGGCTGCCCCTGGCAGCACACCTTGGGATTATTCTTTTTGGCTCATTTAATAAATGTAGGGTGTAATCCTCCATCTATTCAAGTCAATAGAAGCTGAGCCACTGATAAAATCTGTGCTGCAAATTGAAAGGTAAAATTTTAAATTTTAATTGGTAAAATTAAAAATAAAATGTCAGCTTTTCATTTATTTTAGCTACGGTGCTTGCACTAGAAATTCACCTCTTTTCAAAGAAACCCACACTACCAGTGGTATAAGAGAAAACAGTATGAAAAGAAGGCCTCCACTGGGAAGCTTCTCTCGGAGGACATTCCAATAAAGATGGGTAATTTCAGACGTTATGAAAACGCCGTTCACCACAGTGAACCCCAGTGGATTCCCTGTGGTGGTGGCACTTCCGGGAATGTCGGTTTGGTCCCAGCCAGATGTTCACCACTGTGAATCCCTGGCCGGGATCAAGCTTGACCACGGTTCTCGACCTCCGGCCAGCCAGAGCTTGAGAACCGTGGTTAGAGTGGCCACAATCCGGGATGGGCCAAAAGTAACATGTGTTACCTTTGGTCCATCCCGTATCATGGCCCCGACCGCATTATGGGATCGGGCGCAGCGGCCTCATTGGCCGCTGTGCCCGCCTGTCTCCCTGAGGGCAGGCGGCCAAGGGAGCACAGGGGGGCGGGGCTGTGCGGCCGCACGTTGCGCCGCACAGCCCTGCCCCCTCCCCAATTCCCCACAGTGATGGAGCTGGCATGTCTGAAGGACGGCTGGCTTCATCAGGAACCGGAATCTGAGAGAGATCCTGGTCCGGGGTTCAGCATGGCGGGCTTCCGGGCCCGTCATGTCTGAAATCACCCTATGTCAACAGAGTGACATTAGTTTGCCTATATATAGAAGCCCAGTATGTTCAGATACCCTGGTTTTCTTTGGGTAAGTGCTTAAACTTGTGGGTACTTCTCTAATCCGGCCCTCTGAACCAACTATGATTTTTGAAGATCACCTAATTGTTACTCTATATTACTTCTGTAGTGCTTCCTTTCCTCATGGAGCAAGGGATGCTGGGGCGTGATGAGTCTGTGAGGAAAAATTACACTGAAGATTTTGACATGCTGTGTTACCTATATGGTCCCCATTCCTGCAGTATCTTGGACAGAACACAGAAATGCAGTCCCTGCAAGATGGGTGGTTGTTCTGCTGAAAGCAAAAACCATCATAATACCATTGCAGCTGATGATAAACAAACATTTCCTAAGTTGACTCTTTCCATTGAAGTGTGCCTAGCAGAAGGCATTTCAAGAACGGTGTGCAATCTGTCATTACTAATTCCTAAACTGCTTTTCTCTGATATATAGAACATCTGCTGGTTAAGATATATAGTGGTATTAATGATAGTTGTCAGAAGAACCGATAGGAAAAATAATTAGAGAAAATCAGGCATCTTAGCTAATTTAAAAACCAGAGAGTGTGTGTAGTTGCCATGTTGGTCCCAAGTGACAGAGACAAAGTGGTTTGAATTGTATCTTTTATTGGACTAACTGTTGTTGGTGGAAATGAACAAGCTTTTGGGCCACACAGGGCCCTTCCTCAGGCATGTAGCATAGCCTGTAGAAATATATAAATATATAATATGTCTGTCACATCTCCCTCTGTCTCTTTACCCCCCTCCCCACCTGCTACCCTGCCCTATCCACTCCCACTTATTTCATGTCCCTCATACAGACCTGCCCTACATTTGCTCATTTTATATATTTCTACTACATGCCTGAGGAAGGGCCTTGTGTGGCCCAAAAGCTTGCTTATTTCCACCAACGACAGTTGGTCCAATAAAATATAGCATTCAAACCACTTTGTCGCTCTAATTTAAAAAGAAAAACAAAAAACAATCTCCCTACCCCCAAACTACTTTCATTTTACATGATAGCAGTTCAACCAGTCTCAATATTTAGAGGCAACGTGAGCATATTGATAATAAACATGCATATGCTTATTTTCTGTATAATTGCTTACATTTATCATCTACCTTTTGCCGGATGTTCATTTTCCTGTCTCTGTATAGTCCCATTTACCAGCATTGGTTTATGCTGTAAGATAATTTATGATGATGTCTCAAAGGGAAAAGGGATTATAAATCAGTTGATGAACTTTATTCAGATCAGCAATTCTGGTTTTATGCCAAACAAGTGAATGAACTAAAAAGTAGATATTGCAAGAAATGCATAAATCCTGGGCTTTAGATAGTTTAGGTGGAAACTTGAAGCAAAAACCCTTCCTTTGATACATTGTTGTTTTAATGGATTTAGATTAATCTTACTGGACCCTTTTTTTTAACCTCATTTTCATTTCACTCCAGCATCTTTTTCAAGATCTGACTTTAGTTTAAGAAACTGGCATAGTTCAGTGATCTTGGAACTGGGAGTCGTGAGTTCAAATCCTGACATCACTGAGCAAGCTGCCTTTTTCAACCTTGGTTCAGTGGCTGCAAAATGGGGGACTAGTGTTAGGTTTGGCCAGCCAGTTGGTATACTGGGTCTGATGGAAGTGGAATGCTGTCTCATTGTTTTATTAGGCCTTAAATCCCATGGCCTTCTCAAGTCAATGGAGAAGAATGAATTCTTTGGAGAAAGAATATTGGTTGCTTTTATTTCTACTTATGTAATT
This sequence comes from Sphenodon punctatus, assembly GCA_003113815.1. Lineage (NCBI taxonomy): Eukaryota > Metazoa > Chordata > Lepidosauria > Sphenodontia > Sphenodontidae > Sphenodon > Sphenodon punctatus. Next base: position 459,155 of record QEPC01014266.1, on the reverse strand, counting down.
TTTTCTTGCTGCAGTTTCCTTCCCCAGTCAACTCTGTTGTTCAAATTATTCTTCCATTTTACAAAATATGTGTTATCTTTATTTATTATTATTATTATTATTATTATTATTATTATTATTATTATTATTATTTTATTATTTATTAGCTCTTTGTGACACTTCACTTGAGCGAATAAGTTGGGGAACATGAGACTCAGTGTTAGCTCTGCATTTCACTGGCTTGTGTTCATATCATCCCTTTGGTTTGTGACCAAGACTTTGATGCTGTATCTGTTATTTAAATTTATATCCTACAGTTCCCTTAAGGCATAGGGCAGGTTACAGTATATAAAATAAATACACATACATAAAACCATTTAAAAATCTGCTATTCCCTGCCTTTCCAAAACCCTGTCCCTGCCTGCTAAATGCTTGACCAAATAATTTTGTCAATTAGTTTCTTATTAATTAGTTAAAGGATCTCAGCATCAGCCATAATCCATAAAAGTACACATTAACATAAAAGGAAAAAAGGGACATCATCCATAATTTAAAGCAATACCAGGCAACAAAAATAAAATCAAAATATCATAAAACTAAAAGGTGCAGCAATGTTCCTTAACCCTGTGACAGGTGAATCTTCCTACAAAACTAATTCCAAGATTTCACGGTGAGCAAACCTGTGAAATTTCATGTAATTAAATAATATGTTGGGCAGGAAGACAAAGAAGATACATACTTTCCCTGCCATCATAATACAAAAGGAGATTAACAGGTAAATAATGTTAATAACAGCGAGTTACACCACAACCAACAGTTAAAGTACAAAATACAAAAATCCCAACAATCAAACATATTTAGATGTTGCAAGTCAGGATCGATAGATTTGAGCAAAGATAAGCCACCCATATACACTTATTCAGGACAAATTCCCACAATAGATGGGGGAGGTTGGTCCTTATACATCTCTGCCCTCCTGAGCTTCATAGCCATACTACAAAATTTTACTACCGCAGCAGTAATAATAGGGTTGGAATCCCTCAAAAGAGACACCAAACAATGTTTGAAGATGTTTTTAAGTCTGTAATGATGGGTGTCAATAATTTACCATGAATTTCATTATACAGCTGGCAATAAAAAACAAAAACATGACCCAGTTGGAGACAGCATTTGCAGAATCTAAGTTTGTAAGGAATCTGTGAACGTCTGCTCTCTATAACTGCCGATGGGAGAATACTAAATCTGGCCAGCATGAAAAACACTCTGACCAATTAAGCAAGAGTGTTAAGTAGGCCGCTCCTTTTGGGCTTGACCAAATAAAAAAAGGGCCTTACATTGGCTCTAAAAAATGCTCAGACTTGGCCTTCGAGGAACCTCTAGTCTGTATGACTGCAGTGTTGCGAACAACTAGCAGTGCTATAGAAATGATAAGTAGTAGTAGTAGTAGTTTCCAGTAGTAACCTCTAGGGGGTTCCATAATTGTGGTGCAGCCACTGAGAACACCTTTCTACACACCCTTGCTCTGTGAACATGAATGATGCACCAGTGGTGCATGCAAGAGGTGGTCTCTTGACTGACTTTTCAGGTTGTGATGGAGCATAGGAAAGAAGGCTGTCATATTCTAGGCAACAAGAAAGTATTAGTTGCTCCCTCATTTTACAAATGAACTAACTGGAAAGTTACAGTAAGGAAAAGAACTTGGGACTCCAGTATTAGACTGAATTCTTAGTTACCAAGCCACCCAGCACAAATTATACTCTAGCTTTATAGCAAACAGCTTTGCACTTTACTATGGACTTGTTCTCAAACGCATACGTGAAACAGGGTAGTAACTCTGGGTAAAAACAGATGTGTGGTCGGCATGGTGGCTCCCTGACCTGGCCCAGGCCATGTTGAGGCACTGGACACACATGCTTGCAGCTGGAGAGCAATCCCACTACCTGCATGGCCCAGGTAAGGCTGAGAGTGCAACAAATGTGCGGGTGGGCAGCCCCGTCCCCACCCTGTTCCCAGTGCCAAGTGCCCCCACCATGACAGACAGCCATGGCAGCCAATGATGGCCCCCAACTCTCAGCAGGTAAGGCGGGCCAGAACAGACATGCTGGGCCGCTGCAGCCTGCATTGGTTTCTTAACCTGGGCTGCGAGTCAGAGATTTTTCGAGGACGCAGCCCAGGTTTACCCGTCATGTGACAGTCCCACGCTAACATCTTGCAGCACCAAAACAGACATGCCAGTGGCTCCTGGGCCAAAGTGTATCACCATTACATCCGTTTTTACCCTCTGGAAGATGCATGCTGGAGTAACTACCTCCCTCCACCTTTGTTACCATTATCAGGCAAAGCAGATATAGTTATTTCCTTCTCCTGAGCTCCCTTCTTTGGGTTTTGAAAGAACTTTCAGGAGAGGAGGAGCTGGAATAACAAGCAATCAATGAGAAAGAGAGGCTGTGCTAGGGTCACAGGCAGGAGAAAATACTGAGGTGGCTGGAACAACAGAGGACTGCACAGAGAGAGGTAATTCCCCTGAACAGTGAACACATGGGTGACGAGGGTCAACCTCTGCTGCTAAAAAACCCCACAAAAACCAACCCTGCTCTGCTGCCAAAGTCCTCCACCTTGCTAATTGCTTTGACCACGTCCAGCCCCTCCTCTCCACCCTACACTGGCTCCCTCTACGGAAACACGTTAATCACAAGCTCCTGATCTTCACCTTCAAGGCTCTTCATGGCCTTGCTCCCCCATCTCTCTCTGCTCTTGTATCCTGCAACATTCCTGTCCAGGAGCTCTGCTCCTCCTCTGCCCCCACCCGTACCTGCTTGCGACTCCCCTGATTCTCTAAACGTCTTTGCCCCTTTTCTTTTGCTGCCCCCCGGGACTGGAACTCCCTCCCTGGATACATTTGTTTTGCTCTCTCTCTCCCAACTTCCAAATCCCTCCTGAAAACCTACCTCTTCTGTCAGGCTTTTCCTGGCTTGTCATGAGTGAAATTACATTCTCCTCCCTCCTTCACTCAGAATCTCTTCCCTGTCACTAAGGGCGCATTCTGACATGTGTTTAAATCGCACAGCTGTGGCGGCGGCATCGTGCAATTTAAAGCACTTCGCACTTCCGGGTTGGTGTGAATGCACCAATTCAGCCTAACACAAACTGTTGGAGTGCGGTTTTAAAAGCTGCTCGGAGCAGCTTTCAAAACTGCACTCCAACAGTTCGCATTAGACTGAAATGTGTGCGGTTGGTGCATTCATACCAACCCGGAAGTGCGCGGTGCTTTAAATCGCCCGATGCCGCCGCTGCTGCTGTGCAATTTAAACGCATGTCTGAATTAGCCCTAAGCATGTGCACCTGCATCTTCTTGCACTCGTGAATGTATCCTTGTCTCTCCTGATGTTCACCTCTCCCTCACCGCCCCCTCCTTCTCTGTTAGATTGTAAGCCCTTTGGGGTAGGGATCTGTCTGTAACTACAGTCCAGGTACATCGCTGATACTATATAAATAATAATAATTTGATAATAATATAAAATCCAAGGTAGGAAGGTTCTACTGCAGAGGAGGCAGTCATCCAAGCAGCTCAGAGGCAAACAATCCTGTTGTATTTTCTCTCTCACTTCTCCCACTTCCCAGCATGAATCTCTCTTCCTGTTTATTCTTTGTAAAGAGGGTGGGTTTGGAATTGGGATCTTTGGGGGTTCCTGGGCATTGCTGGCTCCCTTGATTCTGGCTATGAACCTGTATTGAAGGCCCTCTGGTTCCACACTCCCTCAGCCCCTGATTCACTGTCTTCCAGTATATAGGTCTGCTAGGTAGGAACATGAAGCGGACAGATCAGCACTCCTTCCTGTACCTGTTCCTGCTCTGTAATTGTTCTGGATATGAGCCTCTCCCTGCCTTCCTGTTCTGTTTCTGTTTCTCCATGCCTGAGCCTCAATCATGCCTGATTGACCATTCCTGTCAATCAGACCTAACCCTGTTTCTGCTCCTGTCTGCCTTAACCGATCCTGTAGTCCACTTGTGACCCAGGTTTGATCTTCACACTCCCAGTGCTTGTCTATTATGCTCTCTTGATTTGCTAAGTTGTTTTCCCTGTACCTGCTGCAATTGTCCACCTCCTGCACAGCGAGCAGGATAATGGAGAATCAAGTTACTTCTTGGTTCTTGCTGCTCCTCAGGAAAGAACTTTAGAGAAGCAGTTATTCTGCAGGAATTTCTCCAGATTAACAACCTTGGAGCCATCCTGCTCTTGGGGATACACCATAAATCTGTGACCAACGGACATGGCAGAGACTTTACGTTAAACAGGAGCATGTGCATAATGTGGCTTATAGAAGATGTTGCATGAGGAGCAGTGAGCAGCATACTGACATTTATTTGAGGTGGGCATTATGATTCAGGTGAATCCATAACTGTCAGAAAATGGCAATTATAGATTAGTTCAAAATTCACAGTGCTATTACAGATGTCTATATTTATGGATCTGTATTTTCCCATTGACTTCAATGGCAAACCAATTGCCATTCATTTCAATGGATCATTAATTCTTCTAATAGCAACATTATTAGAATGAATGGGCCATAGAGACAGAAAGACGTGGGGGGCTAGGTGTGGGGCAGAGGGGCTGGCAGTAGGGCGAGGGGGCAGTGGATGGAAGAAATTAGGTTTTAGTTGTAAGTGACAGAATTGGACTTTTATAAGATTAGATTTGGTTTTGGTGTTGGTTTTATTGTATTGGGGGGTGGGTTGCAGGGGGAGAGGGATTCAGGGACAACCAGTGTCCCTCTGGGAGAGAGAAAATATTATTTTTAAAACTTATATACTACCCTCTCCTGCCTCAGACATCTTGGGGCGGCTCACAACATTTAAAAACATATTAAAATATACAACAAACAACAATTAAAACAATAAATTAAAACCCAACCCTACCCGCCCTAAGCCAACCCACCCACACCACCTCTCTCGGGAAAGGCCTGTGGGAACAGCCAGGTCTTACAGTGTCTGTGGGGCACTATATAAACGCTTATGATAGTAACAATAATTAATAAAGAGGGGAGGTCAGTAATTAAGCAGACCTCCAATGGGAGGGAGTTCCACAGCTGCGGTGCAACTACAGAGAATGCCCTCCTCATGGTGGACACCCGGGGGACCCCGAGGAGGATGCCCCCAGTCAACCTCAAGGGCCAATCCAGGACCCTGAGAGTGAGGTGGTCCTGCAGGTAGGTGGGGCCCAAGCCATTTAGGGCTTTAAAGGCTAACACCAACACCTTGAATTGGGCCCGGAAAACTATCAGCAGCCACTGCAGAAAACAGAGCACTGGTGTAATGTGCTTGCGTCGGCCCGTCCCAGTCGAGATGGGCCGCCGCATTCTGCACCAGTTGCAGCTTCTGAACCAGCACCAAGGGTAGCCCCACATAGAGTGCATTGCATAATCCAGTCTTGAAGTAATAAAAGCATGGGTTTAGAGGGGTTTGGGTTGGAGGGGAGATTACATGAGGAGAGTGGAGGAGACTGCAGGTTGGTTTTTTAAAAGAAAAAGAAAAAAATAAGTTTGGGAGGTTTAATTTATCAACTCATGACTCCAAGTTCAATGCAATAAAAACAACATACTAAGTAAAACACAATAGGGTTGGGCAAACACGGTTCGGAAGTTCAGAGTTCAGCCCAAACTTGGCCTGTTTGGACGACCGAACCCGAATCTGAACATGAACAGACCAAACTCAATTCCAAACATCGAAATGACCGAACAGTTCGGTCAGTTCGGATCGCATTCGGGTGAGTTTGGGTGGCAAAAATGTGTGACTGGAAGGCAAAATGTGACAGGGAGGGGGAGTCAGCTGAGGAGCAGACTTCCAGGCGCCAGGGATGGAGAGGCTTGGAGTAGCAGCCAGCCTGCCAAATTACCATCCCTTTTTGCCTCAGACCACTGGCTTCGCAGTCTGCGATTGGCCGCGGGCTAAGCTGCACGGAGCCAATGGGGCTTGCGGTGAGATGGGCGCAGCAAGAAACAAAACTGATTGCCTCCCCCCTTCCCAACACCTTCTGAGCTAGTCGCTGTTCCTGAAAACCTATGCCAGCAGGCATTTCAGAAGGCTCCCTCTCCTAGTAGTTTTGTTCTCCTCAGTCCATTGCAATCCTCCTACTGTTTCACCCATCCAACCCATCTACCTCCATATTATCATTTATTTAGCTTAGATTAGATAGATCTACGTGTTATTTTTTGTTTTTACCCCTCCCTGTGTTCAATCTTCCTCCCTCCCTCCCCCCTCCATTGACTCCTTTCCCTCTCCCTCTTATTCCATCCCTGATTCCCTTCCCCTGTTTTAAGTTTTGGATTTATTTAGAGTGGGATTATTATTAGATTGATTTTCATTTCAGTTTTGTACTCCTCCCTGTATTCTTTGTGTTTCCCCCGTGTAA